>JASDQU010190480.1:0-20224 GCA_032191745.1 Picea mariana
AAGCAAGTTATATTAATGAGGACAAAACATTACTTACAGCCATAGATGAATTGCAGCGGTTTCGTCAAGTCCTCCTTGTCTACCCATTGCTCAAAATATCCATGATCTGAATGATAATAGCTTCACCGATTGCTCCCTATGAGATCACAGGTCTCTTGCTTCCAAAATATCTCTGTTCTAGCACCACTTATAAGATCATAAGTTTGGTGTGATTCTCCTTTTTCAGTCCTCTTTCACCATTAGAAAGCTTTCTTATATAGCCTTGGAGAGGCTTTAACCACTTGAGATATCCTTGTGGAAGTTGAGGATTTTCCTCCTTCAGTTGAGGATCTACCCTAAGAACATGGTTGGACTAGGGATTCAAGCTCAACTGCCTTCTAAGAATGAAAAGATCCTTCCCCCATTCATCTCAACAACTCAACTGCTGCCTAAAATAGGTAGTGCTCCCTTAAAAGGGCCATCAGAGAACTGTAGCTCTCCCTAGTAGTGTTTAGGGGAGCGCCAACACTCCTAAAGACACCATTGCTCCCTCAGAAGGGCCAAAGGAGCTTTGTAACGCTCCCAGACGGTGTAAGGGGGAGTGCCAGCACTCCTAGAAGAGGTGTAGGGGAGCGCTCTCCTCCAAAACTTAGTTTTTGAGGTGCTTTCAGATGGTAAAAGGTTTGTAAGCCTGCTAACTCATTTCTCCTCTTCCAAATCAAGTGTTTGAGTTGTTTCAAATTTACTTCTCTTGTCGTTATAGGCACGACATAGGCATGATGGCAGTATGCTTTCTTTAACATTTGCGACACTTGTAAGCAAAATGCGACACTTGTGACCTTTGTAATGACGACACTTGCGACACTATAAAAGTGAGTATTTTTTATGTGTAACACATGGATGATGAAGAAACAACCTTAGTGTGAGCATGCTCTCAAGGAGGTAGTTCACCCAAGTTTCTGAAGGTGACTTGATGTTGGATAATATTACAAAATACATCTTCCAAAGTAGGATAAGATGGGTTTGGAAGGAAAAGAGAAATGATAGAAAAAAATTGAATGCAAGAAAAAGGTTATTAATAACAAGATGATATAGTCGGAGTCCATTTTACCTTTGCCACAGTTTCTAAGAATGATTGTTTTTAGATTCTAGAAATTGGAATTTATTCCTTCATAGTAGAAAATTATGCCATTTTGAGGTTGGGGAGCTTTGTCTCAAGCCTATTGATTTGAGTGTTCACTACACCAAATAGCGTGTCCCAAGCTCCCAAGCCTACTTTTCACTTTTGTTGTTTTACAATGCACAAGATTGGGTTCTACGTACATGTGATCAATCCAAAAGCTACATATTTCTTTAGAAACATAAGATCATAGTTCTCATCAATTGTAGTGATCCTTTCTATCCAAAAATAGGTTTCTAAGAAACCCTATTTTCATTTTTATAACACCCCTAAAACAAAGATGAAACCCTAATTCCATATTTGAAAAACTAAATACTACTAGATAATAGGAAGAAAAATCCACACTAGCTCTAATATCATGTTAGAATCATGAGCTAGAATATTTACAATGAATTCTCAAACAAACCCTAATCCAATAAATAAGATAAAAATGACAATGCCACCAATGGAAACCCTAATTTCACATTTGAAAAAAGAGGAATAAAAATCCACACTAGATCTAATATGATGTTAGAATTATGAGGTAGAGGACAGGGATGATTTTAGGGGCTAAATTTCGCTCATGGGCTAATTTTCCATGGTTTTTCCAAAAACGAGATTTTCCATTTTAAAAATGATTTTCCCAAATTCTATAGGATAAAATTATTTTACCTTAAAAATCACCAAAATTTTATAGAAACTATATAAAATCCTTAGAAATTTGAATATTTTTACAAAAATATCGCCAATCATTTATAGTTGGCATATGAAGGATTAGTAAGATTCGCCAAGGTTTCTACATTTTAAAATAAATTTCAATCCTTAAAATCATCCCTGTTAGAGGATTTACAATGAATTCTCAAACAAACCCTAATCCAATAAATAGGCCAAAAATGACACTGTCACCAATGACTTCAAGAGAGTGCAACAAAAGCAGAATTGGTGTAGGTGCTTTTAGGAAAATGAATGATGAAACTCACTTGAATGTGATGATGTTATAAATGAGGGATGTGGTGTGTTTATGTAGTTCCACCAAGGTTAAGGCACTAATCCTAAGGAGAAAAATAGGCCTCACCCTAAATTATAATAAAAGTGCAATAATAGTATAACTACCCATAGATTTGCACATTAAAAAAATTAACTAACCACAAAATAGAATAACACACGACCACAAATAAAAATTAACCAAAATATCTTAACACATATTATCCTTAATTGATACCACCTAAGATTTTCTAATAAACAACATTATACTATAATATATACTTAAATAAATTGTGATATTTTAGAGGATACGTTAAAGCAATATAGTGAAATATTATTGGGACTATTCTATTGTGGATGCTTTCTACATAATAGTAGAGACCTTGCTAAGCCCATATGACTAGGAGTTCTTCCTACTCAACCCTAGGTCTCCTAGACAACAATAGGAGAGTCTATTGATTCTCCTAGAAAATAAAAAAATAAATAGATACCTGGCTCCGATTTCTCACCAACAAATGACTCATAAAATAAAATTTATTATTTTCCTACCTTCAAGTTGATGATTTAAAGCATGTTTCTTCTCCAAGCCACAAAAAAATAGATACCTAGTTCCCATTTCTCACCAACAAATGACTATAAAATAACATTTATTATTTTCCTATTTTCAAGTTGATGATTTAAAGCATGCTTCTTCTCCGAACCATAAAAAACAATTTTCAGCATCTAATTGTGAATATGGTGACTCAAAGCGATGCAATTATCTCAAAAGTTATACTATTAATTTGGTGATTGCTCAAGAGTCAAAATTGTTTATTCGACCATGCTTCCTCACCCTTCAAATTATTACTATAAACTCCATTTTGCAGTTGTAGTATTATGCATTAGAATGTTAGATCACTTCAGACTTCGGAGTAGGAACACATTTTGCAACTGTAGTAGTATTATGCATTCATATTGAACTTATATTCCTTCAGTACATAAAAATGATTGTTTTTTTTTGTTTGTTAGGCATTGTTTGTTGCTCAAAAGATGAAAGAACTTTTTAATTCATAAATCCATCCAAATCATGAGACTTCTAATAAGAAAAGAAAGGTAGGTACTTGGTGAACCTTATATACATAAAGTATTGGATAAGAAATTAGTATCATTATTTGTTGTTCAAGCTCGACTGCTCATGTCATGTTTGTATCAAAAATCATATGTTCAAAAGTAGGTTCCCAAGAACAATCATGACCCATGTAATTTCGAACAAAAAAAAGAAAAAAGTCAGATAAGGATGTTATCGGATAAATAAGTAAGTGTGGACACAAACTAATCTCCCTAACTTCAACAAGAAGCTATAACAAAATAGAGAAAAATGCAAGCTTCTCCTTATATTTCTTTATAATGTAAACTAGCTCAGAGAGGGACAAATGACATACCATTTAAGTGACATTTTATCCTCGCTAGTGTCGTCCTTACTCCATATTTGGATTTGTGGGATGTTGAACCTATTAAGAATCAAAAACCAACAAAGAGAGAGAACAACAATATATATATTCCAATGAAGTCTATGTATAAGATCAAGGAGTTACACAATAAAAGTAGAGACACCTTTATAGGGAAGAAATTTATTACTGCATTATATTGAATGAAAGTGGAGAATACAACCCATGCCTTGATGTTTCAAGGTCCCTTCGAATGGCCCTTTTCTTCAACACACACACCTTTTCTCCAATACTTTTGATGAAGAGTATTCACAACCTGATTTGGAAAGTTAAAGCAAAGCTATCACAAGTACAATCTTCAACAAAATTATTCATGCATAAGCAAGCCTAGCCTTTTCCATGAGAGATCCCTCTTTATATAGGGTGAAATAGGGATGGATAAGGATATTAGGATGATCACACTAAACCATAGAAGAGAGTAAGATCCAAACCGATTGAATGCCACCTCATCTTCTAGAATATTCCCTTCTAGAACTTTCGTGAATTTCATCAATTTGTTTTTGTTATAGCGAGCAACATCCTTGATTCATATGTATATGAATCCGTGTGCTTCAAAATTTTCACATTTTTGTCTCAGGACAAAAACTTTTTGTAACTTTTGGCGTTATAATATACAACTCCTACCGGATTAATTTTGTTTCAAATGTGTGTTTGGATTTATAAATGGTGCAAATTTCTGTCTAAAACATAATTAGCCAATACATATATTAATGTGTTTAGACATCTAGGAATATGTTGATATTCAATATAATCAAAATTTATTTCCAAGAGGTGAATTCTCAAGTATACCTGTAACAATGTAGGACTTCGTATGGAATATTTGTTGCTCAATTGTAGCACCACTAGTTGCGAATCAATATGTAAAATAAGATAACGTATGCAAAGTGAAATGGTGTCAGTTAATAACTCAATAACTGCATTGTATTCCGCAATACTATTAGTTGCATGACCAAGGCAAACAATCTGTAGACTGATCAACTCTTTCGTAGGTGCATAGATTTCCCATGTAGCATACGTTAGGTTTTAAGCACTACAACTATCACCATCAACAAATCCGATATAGGGTAGCCAGGACGCCGACATATGGAAAATAATCACAAGGCAAGGTAAGTATCTTAAAGGCAGAACAAAAATGACAAAAATCACACTAGAGTATGATACACTAAAAATAGAAAGAACTCATGCAAAAAATACTTTAAGTATAGTAATTATTTAGGTAAATCCCATTTTTGGGTTCACCCAAAGGGATTCCATCATATCCACCATCTCATAAGCCCCTTTCTCCAATACCCTTTTAACTACATAAGGGCCATGCCACATGGGCTCAAATTTACTAGCCCCCAATAAGTCACGATCTTGTTCATAAAGGAGAACTAAATTGCCCTCATAAAAAACACGTGGTTTGACATGCTTGTCGTATTGAGATTTGACATGTTTGGTTTGGGTTTCTATGACTAATGCAGAATCACGATGAGTCTCATCCAATTTCATTAAATACAAGAGACGTTCTTCTTCGGCTTTGGTGTTATGGAGATGTTCGACAACTAGTTTCAAAGACACGATTTCACATTCAATCGAAAAAATAGATGTGATACCATACACTAACTGGAAAGGTGTGAACCCTGTGGAAGATTTAACGGATGTCCGATAGGCCCATAATTATGAAAATAGCATTGTGTTCCAACTTGACTTATGAATTCCTACCATCCGTCGAAGCACAATGGTTAGAACTTTGTTGATTGCTTCAACTTGGCCATTGGCCTGTGGATAGTAAGGGGTTAAGTTTTCATGCCGAAGACCCAACTTATCGGTAAGCTTAGACATCATTAAATTGTGAAAATGGATTCCATGGTCAGTGACGATGACTTGAGGGACACCAAACCTAGTGATGATATGATTGAATATAAACAATGCTATAGTTTTCCCAGTATTATCAAATATAGGCATCTCCTTGGCCCATTTAGTGAAATAATCCACAACTAGAATAATGTATCCATGCCCCCCGACTGAGTGAGGATTACATGTCATGAAGTCAATTCCCCATTTAGCGAATGGAACTACAGAAACTATAGGGTAAAGAGGAGTAGGATGTGATTGAATTTTATTGTTATACATTTCACAAGCGTGGAATTTATAAATGGTAGTAATGAAATCCTTAAACAACGAAGGCCAGAAGTAACCAGATCGTAAGATATTTTGGGTAGTGTCATACCCAGAAATATAACTTCCACATGCTCTAGAATGATAGTCATTTAAATATTTCTCGTTTTCATTATAGGTTAGACAACGTTGAAAAACAGAATCAATACCACGACGGTAAAGGGTATCACCGAGGATAATATATTGATGGGTTTGATACCTAATACAATGAAGATCTACATGAGAAAGATCATGATGAAAAGTTTTGGTTTCGAGATAAATGATAATGTCTCCATACCAGATATTATATGAATTGATCAGAAAGAGAGATTCATCAAGAAAATAATCTTCTGCCACAGTTTCTGTCTCAATGGAGGGAAGGTCACATATCAACTCGGAAAAAACCAAAGATTTATTTGACTTGACTTTCTCAAACTCCAAATCAAAATCCTGTAGAATCATTATCCATTTGGAGTATTTCCCCCCAACAATGTCGTGTGAGGATATGTTTCATAGGGTTGAAATCATAAATAATCGTGGTTTTTCACAATAAGATATAATGACGAAAACATTGAACAACTTGAGTAGTCGCCAAGGCCAATTTCTCCACATGCATATATTTGGTTTCGATGGTCGTAAAAATTTGACTCAAATAGTAAATAAAATGTTCATCATGTGAATCATCCTCTTGGAATAGAATGATGGTGATGGTAGAGTCCTAAGGAGCCAAGTATAATAAATAATCTCGACTATAATCAAGGGGAAATAAAAGTGGTGTACGAGTTAAGGAAAGTTTCAAAGCTTCAAAGGCTTTGTTGGTAGTGTTGTCCCATATAAAATCATGACCCTTCTTAAGAATTCGAGTGAAATATTTTGCTAGTTCGACATAATTGGGAATGAATCGGCGTAAAACATTTTCCTTCCCTTGCAAAATTTGGAGTTGGTGTAAGGTAGAAGGAGGAGGAAAATTGAGAATAGCTTCAACCTTCAAAAGATCCACCCTAATACTATGCATAAAAACAATAAAGCCAAGAATTCGTCTAGACTCCACACAAAAAATTCATTTATGCGGAGTCAATCGTATGCTATAATATCGAAAGCCTAGGAAAATGGCTCGTAAGTGTGTCAGGTGATCTTGGCAATGCATGGAATGCGTCAGTAAGTCATATATGTAAGGTTGTACAATGTTCTTAAAATCATGAAAAACATAAGACATAGTGCATTGAAAAGTCATACCAACATTCTTGAGACCAAAAGGGAGTTTTTGGTGTGTGAAGGTACCCCAAGGGAAAATAAAAGCAGTCTTATGTTGATCCATGAGTAAAATATTGATTTGATTATAGCCGGAGAATCCATCCATCAAAGAGAAGATTTCACTCCTGGCACAATCATCAACGATCTGGTCGACGAAAGGGGTTGGATAACTGCCTTTGGGACAATCCTTGTTAATATCCCTATAATTAACATAAAAATGGATTGTTCCTTGTTTCTTTGTAACCGAAACAAGATTGGACACCCAATCAGTCAATGCTACAGGGTAGACAAAACCAATTTTAAGAAGTTTTTCAACTTCGATTTTAATCATAGTATCTTTGTGTGGATGAACTGGGAAAAGTCTTTGCTGAACGGGTTTAGCGTCTGGGTATGTCTTAATTTCATGTACAACAATATATGGATCAATTCCAAGAATTTATTCGTAACTCCATGCAAAAACGTCATGGAATTCTTGGAAAAGGGCCTTGTAAGTTTGGATCTCATTAGGAGAACATGAGGCACTGATATGAACATTTTCCACTATTCCGGGCTTAATCAAAATATCTTGAGGGATGATAGGTGAAATATTTCCCAAGTTTCCTTCATAAAAAACATCACGTGTTGGTTCATAAACTGGGTGAATAGTAATAATTGTAGACAAAGTTGAAATCCATTGGTACCTCTCGATAGTCTTGGGTTCCAGGAATAGGATAAAACAATGATTTCTATCATCCCATGGGGTTTCTTCCATGGAAATAACTCTCATGATCATTTATTCAGTGTGGAATACCACATGAAATGGATCAAGAGATGTATCTAAGAGAGAACAAGGAGAAGGAGTTGTCGATTGAATAACTTGATAGGTCAATTCCACCCAACTTAAAGGAATTCGATCACTATAGTGAAGACAATCTTCCAAGATAGGTACTATCCAAGGGTCATAAGACTCAAGGGTTTCTCCAACATTGGTCGAAATCATGTTAATAGAAGTGAAAAAAGGAGGAGGAACATTGTGTAGTGGAATGGGGAAATTACCCATTAATGATGAATCTTTTAAAAGACCGACACCAACATTCTCATAACTAGGAGGTGTTTTCTCTATGAATGGAACGTTACTAGTGTGTGAATTAGAACTAAAGAAGGTGAGTTGATCTATGGTAAAACATTTTCCTTTGTGAGGGAAACATATCACACGAAAAAGAGTAGAAACAACTGCGTGCATAGAATCGATCCAACTACGTCCAATTAAAAGGTTGTAATCGAGAGGTGCATCAAACACCTCAGCCTCAACAGTAACCACTTTTCCTTCTAATGCAATAGATAATGAAGGAAGAACAACATAAGGTTTAAACCCTGTACCATTAAAATATTTTAACGTATTGTGTAACTCGATAAGGGTAGGAGAGCCAATGGATTTCCAACAAGTGATGGACATGACGCAAGTCAAAGCACCTTCATCGACAACTGTTTGAAAAATATTATATTTTTCCACAATGACTTGTATTTGAAAAATAATTGATGAGGGAGCCTTGGAATGTGATCTTCCAAGTCAAATATTATCAAATTTGTATCGGTAGGATCGATTCCACCAATAGCCTTTAACAGTGCCTTGCATTGTGTAGGAAAACTTTGAAGGACTTTGAGATTCAACATTGCAGAAGGTACATGTGGAATATCTTCTACAATATTGTAGTTTTGAGCGGCATGTGCATGGGGGTTAAATGACAACTTACGAACGCTGCCCTTAGGAGGAAGACAACGAACTATATCTAGACTAGGTCATTCTAGATGAAGAGGATCTTTGGGAGGTGAATTTGATGGAGGAGGTTGAACCAATGGAGGAGGTGAATCATCAATTTTCTCTTTAGAAGGAGAATAATCTTTGGTTTGAATAGTGATTGCAAATTCATTTTTCTTGGAGTCACTAGTACACATAAGAACATAATATGTTGTAGAGGGAGAAGGTTGGTCATGAATAATCAATTGGGCATGCTGCTGAGAAGGAAAAGGTTGTGACAAAATGACAAGAGTAGGAGGTGTCCCGGTCCCTTGCAAGAACTCAACACATCTCGGACAATCTTTAGTATAATGGTCTTCACCACAGATAAGACAAGGATAACGAGGTTTTCACTTTTATTTATCATCAACATGATGAGTCTTGGGTTTATTGGATTGTTGATTGTTATTTTTATCCTCTTTATTCTTACCCTTCCCTTTATTTTTATTTTTATTTTTACCAGTAGGTGTATATTGAACCGTATTAACCTCAAAGGTTTTATCGGGAGAAGGAGTTGGAGGAGTAGTATTTTGTACATTAGCAGTAGTAGATTTGGGATTGGAATGACTGGCTTTTTTGGAATAAGTCTCAGCATGAAAAGTGCCAATCACACCATCAACAACATGAGAAGCTACTGGAGGCGTTGGGGTTTGATTTGTAGACAGGTGAGGAGCATCAGGGATCAAGTCATATAATGTGCCCATTTGTGAATAAAGAAGATCCAAGTATTGAGCATGACTAATCGCTTACTCTTCAGTGACGACATCTGCCATGGAAACATCACGGGCTATAGGACTGATGAGTGATTTGGTAAACTACTCATCCAATAATTGATCAAGAAGGGGAGCTTTGATTAACTGTCTTCTCCTCCTCCACTTGTGAATATGATCATAAATGTGAGTAGAAGAGGATTTTTTAAATGAACTCAAAATTTTGGTTCCTCTCTTATATTGTATTGGTAACCGGTAATGTGTCAAGAAAACCATATCTAAGGTGTTAAAGTCATTGAATAATCATCATGAAAATTCGATATACCATTTGGTTGCCGAACCCATAATACTTCGTTGGAAAAGACGTAATCAAATGGAGTCATCCATCAAGGAGTTGGATGAGCACCAAAGTTGAAACATCATGATGTGATTGTTTGGGTCTTCTCCCGATAGATTGTCAAAATTAGGAATGCCTGAGGGTAATTTGGCAAGTATGACCGACCAATACGGAGAATGCAAAATAGGATCATTCAAATTCCTAGATAAATCCGGTAAATCCAAAGTAGCTAGAAATGACAATTGTCTGTTCACTTGAGGAAATAGGTAATTTTGAGGAGGTAATCCCGTAGGTATACCAGTAGGACCATAAGCAGTCTGTAAATAGTTAGAGGGTCCTCTAAAATTCAGTTGTCGAGGGTTTTGAGTCAAGTAGCCAACAAGTGTTGGTTGATTGGGTATGCTACCTTGGAAAGGAGAATTAGACTGAAAATCTAGACCCCAGGTAGGATTTACAGAGCCTGGATATGGTTGTCTGGGATTAGAGGGTGCAAAAGAATTTAATTGAGTATTTTTCCCCCCAGGCGGTTGTCAATTTTCTTGGAAGGGAAAATTCCAAGGTTGAGTTTGTAATCGAGGTGTACATTGTTCATAAATTGGGTTATGACCCCCAACTTGGGGTTTCCCCCAATTTGAGGTTGACCTCTAACAGGAAGTTGAGAACCTGAAGGGACAGAATGAATTTTTCCTCCAATCAAATTGGAGCTACTTTTGCCAGGACGATTAGACCCTCCAGGTGGTGGAGGAATGCTAGGTCCTTCGGATAGAACCTGGGTAGGTGTGGGAACAAAACCATTAGCAACATTATACCCAGGTGGAACAAAAATATTATATCCTCCAGATGGACCCTGGGTAGGATTATAAATAGAATTATTTAGAGAATTATACCCAGGTGGAAGTGATGTATTTAATATAAGTGGAAGTGGCATTCCAATAGGAGCTTGAGTTATTACCAGACTTATGACAGAAACAAGTGTAACTTGTGGGACCATGGTAGATCTAGTGATCTGGAGAGGAAGGATTGTATGAGAACCAACCATCAATGGGTCTAAAACCATAACAACATTACTTGTGGTGCCTGTAAAATGATCTAAAGGTACTATATAAGAAGTCGAAGTAACGAGCGTATGTGACAACATAGGTTGATTTGGACTCATCCCTAGTTTGTCAAAAATATTGTGTCCCATTGAAGTCCTCCAAAAAGAACGGACGGGGACTAGTCTAGGATTAAAAATTATAGTAGTATGAACTAAAGTTCTAAATGATTCACTCTAAAGGGGTAGATCATCCACACCATACTTTGTGTAAGGTCCAGTAGGTATTCTAGTGTAGTCTTCAACAACAACGTTTCCTGAAGAGTTTATTCATAGAAAAATTGGATCTTGTATAACATTCAATAATGTATTTACAGGAAGTGTTGATTCTACCATTGGGGTAGAACTTCCAATCTCAGAGGACACATCCTTATTGACTGATCCTTCAGGAGAAGCACCCTCTAGTGAATTAGGAAGAAAAATAGTGTATTATTCTGTCTCTTCCAGAGCTAACCCTTGCATCCTACATGAACGGTGAGGGTTGATGTTGGCCGCACTGAATAAAGAATGAAAGAAATATATGGCCAACTAGAGAAACAAACATCTCTCCACTAATAAAATATAGATACCAAGCACACAAAAAAACCTTCTTATTTCTAAATCCCTAGTTGGTGATGAAATCCAATGTCACGATATCAAGACAAGAAGGGGCTGGGATAAAGAGGGTGGAAAATTTACATTGACAACCTGCTTAACGGACTTACACCCTGGTGCAAGATCCCACACATAATCCTAGGTATACCCTTCAAGGATCTCGAGTGATTTTGGCCAGCGTCGATTACAGGTACCATGAAGACTTCCCCCTCCACAATCACCTATTATAAAGACTCTAAAGAGATAGTGTACTGAGGTTACCAATTACGACAATGATTCATGGGGAAACAATCGCTAGTTCGATCCATGTGCAAAGGTAGGGTATCTAAGACCGAAATCGCCTCGAGAAGGTCTGTAGAGGATTTTATTCTCAAGTGACCCCCAATAATACACACAATATCTACACCAATACAAACAAAGCAGGGTGAGTAACTCTGTTGGCCCTAATGGGACCTTGTGATTGACCCTTGTGTTAGAAGGGCTTCCTAGGACAAAATGTAGCAAGTGGATTTAACTGTCCCTATCACAAGAAACTATTGTTTGTTTTCATGCTTTGGAGAGTATTCCTCACAACCTATTCCAAAGCGCTATCCCTAGCTAATGTTGGTGTATGAAAGTTCTAAAAAATAAAAGTAGCTAGATAGATTTTTAAATTACATTGAATTTTAATGGTTGTTTCTTACTCAAAAAGGAAGCGGAGATGAAACTAATGAAGTATTTGACCTTGACCCAACAATATGAAATGAGATATGAGATACAATCTTTTCATTCGATGAAATCTAGTTACATAAGGGACAAGGATTTCTTTTTACAGAATACAACAAGTTACAAAACATAATTTCTTCAATCTTTGAATGATATTGATGCAAAACAATCAAAGATACCAATTTTTCTAATATTCTGTTTTTAAACAAGTATTTGAATGCAAAAAATCCTTTTAAAGACTACCAATAGAATGATAAACTTCAATTATTTTCTTTTCGAATACAAACAAAGATTTATTTCAAAAATAAAAAGTTGTCTAAGAAGACGAATGAACTCACAACACTATTTCCCAAACTAAACTCATAATGCAACCAAAAATGAAAAAGTAATAAAAAAAAATTGTCTAATGCAATCAAAAATCGTTTTCCAATCAACAACAATCCAAAACTCCAAAAAAAAAATTCAATAACAACTTATCTAGCAAGCACTCAGGGATGAAGCCTTGAGATTATACCCTTGCAATAAGAAGTGAAATATAAAACTTATAAAGCTTATGAAAGAGACTCTCAACATTTTAGAAATGATCCAATTCAGACTAAATATGAAAACCAAGATGCAAATAATCATCCAGCAAGACTAAAAATTCACCCCAAGAAATAATGACAAATCTGGGCAAGGAGAAAAAAAAAATTGTCACTCCAAAAAATTTCTACAGGAATCGTCGCAGACTGCAGAAGACCATAGTGCGACGATAAAGGATCGTCGCAGGAAATAGGAAAAACACAGTGCAACGTCGTCTCCCTAGTTTTCACAAGCAAGGTGTGACGATCACTGAAAATAAGGAAAAATTGAAAAGAGGACAGAGTTTCTCAATGAACTTTCAGAACCAGGGAGCCAATACAGATCACCCAAAGACTCGAAGAATGAAATTGACCAAAATAAGGCAAGCTAAAAGAAAAAAAGGAAGCAAAATCCAAAAGAGGATGATCCCCAGTATGGATGCCAATTTTGTTATCGGAATAATCGGTAAGTGCGGACACAAACTAATCTCCCTAACTTCATCAAGAAGCTAGAACAAAACAAAGCAGAATACAAGCTTCTCCTTAGATTTCATTGTAATGTAAACTAGTTCAGAGAGGGACAAATGACATACCATTTAAACAACGTTTGATCCTCTCTAGTGTCGTCCTTGCTCCATATTTGTATGTGTGGGATGTTGAACCTATTAAGAAGCACAAACCAACAAAGAGAGAGAACAATGATATATATATTCCAATGAAGTCTATGTATAAGATCAAGGAGTTACACAATAAAAGTAGAGACACCTTTGTAGGGAAGAAATGTATTAATGCATTATATTGAATGAAATTGGAGAATACAACCCATGCCTTGATGTTGCAAGGTCCCTTCCAATGGTCCTTTTCTTCAACACACACACCTTTTCTCCAATACTTTTGATGAAGAGTATTCACAACCTGACTTGAAAAGATAAAGCAAAGCTATCACAAGTATAATATTCAACAAAATTATTCATGCATAAGCAAGTCTACCCTTTCCCATGAGAGATCACTCTTTATATAGGGTGAAAGAGGGATGGATGAGGAGATTAGGATGATCCCACTAAATCAAATAAGTGAGTAATATCCAAACCGATTAGAGGCCACCTCATCTTCTAGAAGATTCCCTTCTAGAAATTTCGTGAATTTCATATTTTCTCTTGTTTGAGCATTGTCACACCCTATGCACACGCAACATGAAGCGATGTCGTAGTCCAGTTTTAGTGCAGCATGCGATGATCAAGCATCGTCACACCCCAAGCATTTAGCAGGGTGTGACGATCTCCTTTGATATGGTTTTTAAGAAAATAAAGATGATTCACTTTTCTCATGGAGAAAGTCTCATTTAGTATCTTCAGGGAACATAGAAGTGAGCTATGCACATAGCGTCAGTTGATCACAGGGGAGACCAAAATAATGTGTAACAAAGGGTGAGCCACAAATATAATTAATATCACATTTTCATGCCAATAATAAGATGATCCAATACTCTTAATGGTTACGAGGAAAATCACTCTATGGCATGGGGTAAACCACAACAGATGGAAATGATTGCATAAATCAACTCTAATCTCAAGTATTCTATATAAACAAACATGCTAACAAGACAAGATAAATAGCCTACCTCATTCGGACATTCGATGAAGTCCATCATTGAGCACTTGACTCAAATCTATACACCTGCAACTTGTCCTCAAAAACCAAGACACGCAAGCATATGGTGATAATATATAAAGTTATCACATATAATATCATAATCCATCAATATTCATAACAAATACGCCCATGGAATAACAATTCAAATATTTACAAGACATTAATTGGATGATAAAAGAGTATTTCTATTAAAATGTAATCAACATAAGTGTATGAATGACAAACTTCCATGTCGACACATTTGGAACCGAGAAACTAAGTCCCTTCCAGCTAGGCCTCCACCACTTCAATTCTCCACCAAAGGAAATATCATATAAGAGAGAAAATGAGGTTCTCCATCAAATAGGGAATAGCCTGGGGGCTGAACAATGTCTTTAGGCTTGAAAGGACAAAGGGATGCAGACTCAATATGAAATGAATAATTTCTCCAGAGTAATTTTTCTCTCAAAGTTGAATTCTTCTCTCCCTTTTCCAAAGCTTGGATATGGCCCATTTATAGACTTCAAATGGAACTAAAACGTTATGTCAAAACATTTTTAGTATATGGAAGGTCAAGGATCATGGATCTCGTGACATGACATGGAAACCTGACACCATTTTTTTATTTTGTGCACAAAACCCAATGTACATGGGTTGTAATGGTGAAACCTGTGTATACACATGTTGTATAGTTGTTATGGTGCATATACGTGGAAAAATATGTTTTTTAGCTCTAGGAATTGTAAAAAGGGACTTCAAGTCTACATAGGGAAATGGAAAAGGCCTTCTAAACAAGTTTCATAGGGTGAGGAAAATATTTCTATAACATATGCCCCCTAATGTGTGAGGTCAGAGGAGTATTTGCGATGGTCGAAATACATTATAATTCCTAGAAGTGGAGTAATGGAGACCCAGTTGGATGAACTAGTTGTTCATAACAATATTACAATCTATAATGACTTTATACAAATGGATTTCAGAAATATACCAAACAATTTTTCATGGCCATGAATAGGCAATACAAAGTAGATACATGCCAAAGGTTATCATAGTCATGAACAAGGCTCAGTGAAAACCAATCTCAAAATCAATCTGAAGATATTTGTATACAATGGAGTACAAGTTGATCTCTCATGATCACTGAAGTCATATAGGTACTGGTCCAATGAGTGATAGAAAAAACTAAGGAAAGTTGTGACTATAAAATGATGTCTTCAATTCTTATGCAAAATCCACCAAAGGTGCAAGTCTACATCATGTGAATAAAGGATTTCAGGGTGAACACAATGAGGCTTTGTTTGATTATTGTTCATTGAGATGTACTGTTAAAAAACACGAGACAACCTACTGATAATGAAAGTAGGTATCAATGCACTAAGTACATTCTTACAAGTGTGAATTAAGGATTTGAGTTTGAACAGTTGAAGAATCCATCAATCAGGAGACATTGATGTATTACCAACTGTCTATGGTTAGAGAACACGAAACTGATGACTACAAGCCTCTAGGTACTCATAGGACTCTAGGCATCCTTTCCAAAATAGATGAGATAAAGTTGATGGAAGGAGACCTGCTGAAAGGAGAGCATTAAGGCATATCTCATCAATCAGCACGAGGTACAAATAAATAGCTTGATGATTTGGAGGAATTCAGACGAAAAACATGTTCATGAACCAACGACCCTGTGCATCTTTCGCATGCACTAGATGAAAAAAGTACATGAAAAAGGCCCTCTGAATAGAATCCAATAAGGAAAAATATCAACAAAGGTGAGAAAACCACCAATATTAAATAAGGCTAATGGAATCCAAGGCACTACACAAATCCCAATGTGTGAATAGATTTATTTCCGTCAAACACAAGGGAAACCCCCCAGTCAACGACGAATGAGGAGATGTCGATTGTTGGGTTAAAGGTTACCTACCCATAAGGAGGGCAGGACCAGGGTGCACAGTAGGACTACAACTTTATCTAACTCTAAGACACACCATGGGTATGATCGACATGCAAAGTCAAGAGTTCTAAGAAATGGTCGACACATGCTTATAGACATCCTTTGAACAAGAGCATGATACATATGGATGGCTCTGGAAGCATAGAATTGATAATAAAACTTTGTGATGCAGGAGACACCAATCAAACTCTTCATAGGGACTGGAAGAGTAACCAGTCAGAGGAGTAAACTCTAAGTAACGAGCTAAACTTACTAAGGTCGTGTTAAACCTAAACAGTGGATGAAAAATGGACTCAAAAATTTTTTCTATGTTCAAAGGTGACATGACTGTTGCAACATGAGATAATATTCTTTACCCACCCATCCTTTTTTGTTTTTTCATAGACAAATGAATGATATGATACAAAGGAGGAAACAAGTGTCGTGAGTAAGCAACTGGTTCTAGTAGTGGAACATACCTATGCTGAATGTAAGGAGGTGGATGTAGGATATGGAAACTCGGGGGAATATTTCCTCGTAGGGTACAGGGTGTCAACCTGCAAAGGATATAAACAAGGCTTTTCTTGGTTGATGATGCAAATTGCTGAGGTAATAGGTTGATAATGCGAAAGCAGGAACCAAAAATATGCTCAATACTATAAGCAAGAGGATGAGATGCAATTACAAATTAACTCCAAAGAATGTTCTTTTTTGTAAATTTAGTCCCCTAGGCCTGAAAAATTATAAAACACTACCTAAGAGAACTCTTCTAGACACTTGTGACTAGAGTGTTCCTTTTTTGAAATTAGTCTACTTGGTTCAAAAAATGATTAAACTTACACCAAATAAATGTTCTTTTAAATCCAGTCACTACTACATATGGGTGGATTATTCCATGAAAATTTTTCACGCTTCCACTAGTTTCATCATTGTTTTTAAAAAGGGCAGGATTTTCATGGATATTGCCACGAAAGTTCTTCGCAATATCGACAAAAATCTTAATTTAACTTAGTCGGGATTTTCATTGCTATATTAATGAACTTTCGTGGAAATAGCGACAAAAAATTTTCCTATCTCATTGGTCGGTGTTAACGGCTAGTTGACTATTTTATCTATATATACGTGACTTTAAGAGACTTTGCGACACAATTGCTATAGTTGCGACATTGTTCTTGGCTTTTGTTTGAGCTGTTTATTTTTTCCGACACCCACCGGTTGAAAAAATTCAATTCTCGATCTACATAGCTCGGATTTTTAACTTGCAAGGTTAGTATGTTATTTTTTATTGATGTACTCATTTAACTTGTAATTTTTTTTTCAAATGTCCAAATTGCATTTAGCTTGTTTTTTCCTTGATAATATATTATAATATGTGTAGTACCATATTTCATGTCTTTGGTTTTTGGATCTAGTTAGTATTTTCTATGGAAAAGGGTATGTGGATTCCATAATATTCTAAGTTTATGGAATCCACATACCCTTTTCCCTTCAATTGTAGCTATAATCTCTCTCTCTTTTCATTGATAAAGATATGGAATTGCTCTTGAAACTCAACCCTGATCGGTGAAATGACAGTAATTGATTTCTATATTCCCTACTTTAGCAGGGACTAATAAGATACATAAACACTAACCCTAAACTTATGTTAGGTATATATGTCGTTATTATATAAAGAAAACATTTGTAGACATATGACCTTATTATAAAGATTTTATCTATGTCATCATGATTTTGATCCTTTACACATATGATCACCTTATTATAAAGATGTTGACCTTATTATAAATATGTAGGTCACTGTAAATAAACATATCATAATCGAAAGGAGTAGCCAAAATATAAAAAATTGACAACTTAATGTTTGGTATGGTGCAGGTAAGACAATTACTTGTCAGGACAAGGATTTGTCACAATGAACGAAAATGACAAGAAGCTTGCTCGGTTAAGAGCGACATTAGAGGTGAGGGGCGATGGAAAATGTTATTTCCTTTGCTATGATTGCAGAGGCTTGCAAAATAGAAGACTTTTAATAACAACATCCCAAAAACATTGTAGGGAGAAGGGGCATGCCGAAGGGGGTTATGAATATCATCCCTTGGTAAGAGGATTCAATATTTAATGTATTCTCTATAATAATCAGTATGTCATGAATTTTAGTAATATTTTTTATTGGGATTTTTATACTTTCTATACACACTAACTTTTCTATGTTGTTTTTAAATATATAGACGATGCCCCCAAAGTCTCAACCTCTAGAGAGTTATTTGCTAAGTACTAACAAAAATACTACTTTACATGGAGATGAACTTCAAGATCATAATATTGAAGCTGTTGATCAAGTTATTAATGATGATATGGATGGATATAACGTTAGTGATTCAAATCAGGAAGATTAGATACATAGAATGATCCAAGACACATTTTCTCCAATGGATGAGGACAACTAGGATGATAGTCATGATGTTAATCCTCTACTCAAGAGGTCACATCAACCTCTTTATGAAGGCTCAACAACAAATCTTTTATCTTCTATATTGTTGTTGGTGAACCTGAAGGTTTTGAATGGTTTATCAAACACATGTCTCACATAGATACTAAGGTATTTAATTTGTTAATTATTTATGCCTACATGTTCACAAATACTTAAAAGGTTCAATTTTTCCTATATTTCTATTGTTTTCTAATTTGTAAATTAGTATATTGGATGATATATTGATGATGGATATTGTTTACATTGACTTATTGTTTAGAATTTTGTATATTGTTAGGTGATGTTCTATTAGCAACGTCAAATATTTTTCCACGCACATATCGAGAAATATCTGTGATTATGAAAGAAATTGGAATGGACTATCAGGCTATTGATGCATGTCCTAATGATCATATCATATATTATGGACAATATGCATTATAAAATAAATGCCCACAATGTCAAATAAGTAGATATCGAACCGATAAAGCGTCAAAGAAGGTGTCTCGCAAATTTCTTCGCTATATTCCGATAATTCCACATTTCCAGTGGTTGTTCAGGTGCCAAAGTATAACAAAGTTTATGTATTTCCATGCAAAGAGCAGAAGTCGAGACAATGTTCTTCGAATGCCTGCAGATGGTTCTGCATTGAACTAGATTGAAGAAAAGTGACCAATTTTTAAAGAAGAACCTTGTAATGTTAGAATTTCGTTGGCAGTTGATGGTGTCAATCCATTTGGAGAGCTTCGTTCTACGTACTCGGTGTGGCTTATTTTTGTTATAAACAATAACCTTCCTCCTTGGATGTCGATCAAGAGAGAGCACACAATGTTGGCAATGATTGTTCCAGGTATTTAATTATTTTTTATTTTCTTTAAAGCATGAAAAAATATTTCATTTCTTTGTTTCGTGCATGGTAATTATTTCTTTTATATATCACGACATCTAGATAAGTATAATTAATCATGCAATAGGTTGAACCAATCAGGTAGGTACCAGGTTAAAGATATGAACGTATATATTGAGCCTCTCATCGATGAGTTGTTGAAGTTATAGGTTGGAGTCACTATGTATGACATCTCTAGAGCAATAGGGCAAAGACGATTTCAATTCCATGGAATACTATCATGGACAATTCATGATTCTCCCGGGTTAACATATTTTTTTGGTATATTGTTACTTTATTTTTGTGATTTAATATTATATATCTTTTTTGAAAAAATCATGCATTATTTTAAATTGTAACTCTAATTTGATGCTACTTCAAACAAAGAGTAAATTTGCATGCCCAGTTTGTGGTCCTAGGATAAAATCTTGTCATTCAAGGATTTTAGTAAAGGAAGTGTTTGATGAGTATAGGCACTTTCTACCTAAGAACCATAGTTATCGAACTACAGACAAAGCAAAGTTC
>JASDQU010190483.1:6702-20194 GCA_032191745.1 Picea mariana
TGCACACTACAACAACAGATCTACGCACAAAGCTTCTCT
Source organism: Picea mariana (assembly GCA_032191745.1). Lineage (NCBI taxonomy): Eukaryota > Viridiplantae > Streptophyta > Pinopsida > Pinales > Pinaceae > Picea > Picea mariana. The sequence continues at coordinate 6,742 of JASDQU010190483.1, forward strand.
TTTCTTCAGTTCCCAACAATCATAGTTTTAGGTCCCGACAACGGAACCATTTGTTGGCACAGGGGCAGACCCAGGGTTTAATGCTTCAACATTGCACCAACAAAACCCTATTTACTGACCCTTTTAGCAACACCTGCGAAGCAAGCGAAGTCTCACCCGAGGTAGAGGTAGGGGGGTTACAAGACTCATATGTTTGTAACCAAGCTGGGACACAAATATTTGATAGCAACACTTGCAGAATATTCTATTAACACTTACAAGATGATATACATTAGTTCATTAGATTTTTTAACATCGTAGAACAAACCCTAAGATAGATCAACGCAGTAATGATAAAGATCAAGTATGTTAACCACTTATCACATAGCAATGAGTTAGATCTAGAATTCATTCATAAGCACAAGTAAATCACTAAGCAATATCAGGTCTATCTAACAAACATAATAAGCAAAGCATTGAGCATATTCATAGCCTAAACCACACAGCACAAAGCCCACAAAAGACACAAGATATACGTGGTTCACCCCAGTGTGGGGCTACATCCACTAACTGCTTCGTCTTCTTTATTAGTCTTTGATCTTCTTAGATTCATCTACTCATGTGCACTAAGCCACAGAGCCAAGCTTCGCAGAGGACAAGAGATCTGCACACTAAGCGCCAGATCCTCCTTCTCAAAACTAGGTTAAGGCACAAAAGCCAACTTCTATATCACACATAAAGCCTTACACACACATTTTGTTGCACTAAGAAACTCAAAACTACTTTCACTTAGCCACTTAGACTTCGCTCTCTAAGTCTCTTACATTGCCCCCCTTTTCTACAATACATCCTTACATTTATTTATACTTTTACAATTAAGCCTAAACATGGGAGAACCCATGGGCCGACATCCCATAACCTATTACAAAAACCCTAATGAACCCCTTGTTGGGTCCACAAAGCCCACAAAACAAGTGAGATCCACGATCTCAACTTCGCCATGGTGCTCCATCTTCGATCCTCGCGTCGAAGTCCAAAAGGTGGTCTAAACCTTACCAAGTTTTCCTCAAAACTTGGTCAAGGGCCAACAATAGGTTCCTTTAGTAACAACCTAACAACTAGAAGGAAGATCACACAGAAAGCATGCCAAGTCAATATTTTTTTTCTTCTTCAACCAAACCTCCTCTATTCGATGGAACAAATTTTCCATTTTGGAAAATCAGTATGTAGACCTACTTGATGTATCTTGGTATGGAAGTCCAACAGATTGTGGTAGATGGTTATACAATCCCAACTACTCTTCCAACTAATGAAGTTGGTAAGAAAAATTACTACAGTAATGCAAGAGCTATGAATTCCATCCAAGGAGGACTTGCAGAAACATAATTTGTCAAAGTATTACAGTCGGAATCCACAAAGGAAATATGGGACAAACTAGTAAACAATTATGAAGGAGAGGAGAAAGTAAAGTTGGCCAAACTTCAAGCTTACAGAATGTAATTTGAAAGCCTAAGAATGAGTGAAGATGAAAATATTGTCAGTTTCTTTATCAAAGTAGATAAGACTATAAACGCTATGAAAGGGCTAGGTGAGAATATTGAAGAAGTTGTAGTAGTTCATAAGGTACTGAGATCTGTTCCCTCAAGAATTGATTCAAAGGTTTTTATTATAGAAGAAATGCACGAACTAGATAAACTGACTATGGACAGGCTCCATGGAATTCTAACTGTTTATGAGATGAGGACTAGGAAAGAATAACCAGATCTAAAGGACAGAGTCTTCAAGGCATCGGTCAAATCATCAACATCTCAAGATCACGATTCATCAGAACACTTATCAGATGAAGAAAAAGCTAACTGTGTAAGGAAAATGAAGACAGGCTCCAGAAAATATAAAGGTATGTTACCATTCAAATGCTTTCAATGTGGTAAAGTTGGTCATTTTACATCTAAATGTCCTTTCAAAGAAAACAACACCAATGAAAAAGAAAGAAAAGGCAAAGACAATCCTAGGGATTTTAAAAAGAAAAACTCTTTTAAAAGGAACAATTTGTATTCAAAAGAGGATAGCAACATATTTTAAGACACTGAAGAAGAAGAATATGAACCATGTATAATTCAAGATGAAAAACTTATCATGGATTTGGAGCAACACAAATATTATCAAGAAAAAACATACACAAAAGAATGTGAAGTTGTAGTAGACATGGAAGGAGAACTCAATAGTGCTTTGGAGGAAATCTCTCGACTCAAGAAAAAGAATAGACTAAGAAAATAACAACTACAGTTTTATAAAGAAAAAGACAATGAGATCAACGAAGATATAATCATCTTAAAAATCCAGCTAGAAGAGGCCAAAAGATGGGAAGAAATATCGATGAATCAGATAAAAGAAAAAGAGAACATCTACGACAAACTAGACGTAGAGATATTTGCCTTAAGAAAGGATCTAGAGAAATCCAAGACTCAAATGAAATTCATAAAAGGAACATAAACTCTAGATAACATTCTCAACAATTAGAGATCACCAAATGGCAACACATGGCTAAGATATAAGGAAAGTCAAAAAATTGTCAAAGGTGAATCAAGTACCATCATGTCAACTAGTGAGAAACCTACAAGTTATACAAATGCTCTCAAGGGTCAACCTAACAAATCAAAAGATGATAAGAAGAAGCAATCAAAACTTGATTGTTGGCCCTTGACCAAGTTTTGTAGAACTTGGGTCACGTTTGACCAATTTTGGGACTTCAACAGGCTGATCAAAGGCGGAGATCACGGGATCTCGGCCCCTTCTTAGGGCATTTTTGGGTTTAGGGTTTATGTAACGGGTATGAGATGTCGGCCCATGGGTTTACCCATGTTTAGGCCCATTTTGTAATGTATAAATAGAAAGCTAGACGATGTAAGTAAGGGGTGCTAAGCGTAATGAGGAAAAGATGCTAAGTGCTAGAGTTTGATCTATGTGATTGGAAAGGCTTCATCGGCTTCGCAGGTGTTGCCAAAAGGGCCGGTAGTTAGGGTTTTGTTGGTGCACTTTTGAAGCATTGAACCCTAGGTTTTCCCTTGTGCCAAAAAATGGTTCCGTTGTCGGGACCTGAAACTGTGATTGTTGGGAACTGAAGAAAAGAGAAAGCTCTATGCGTAGATCTGCTGCCCTAGTGCGCGATATTCTACTTGACTTGCGAAGCTCTATGCTAAGAAGAGAAGTTCGATCTGAAGAAAAGAGAAAAGATCTTGAAGCTTTGTGCTCTGATAAAGGTAAGATAAGTGAAATTTTTTATTTTGAAAGAATGGATCTAGGTATGTTTAGTAGATTTGGCCCTAATCTGAAAACTAGGATACAACTAGAAGAAAGAAGATTTGATATGAATAGATCTGATAGAAATAATGAAATATATGTAATTCCTATGCATAGAAATAATGTTTGGACTAACAAGTGGATGCAAGATCCTAGAAAGAATTTTTTGCAAACCCACCACTTTGATCTCAGTGCACAGTACAGGAAAGGTTGGGGATCGTTCAAGAGAAAAAGAGGATGAACTCTTTGCTATAGTTGCAGAAGACCGGGACATCTTTCTAAGAAATGCCCTGGTAGAGGTCCTATTTTCCTTTTGTTGTAAGGCTATTGGACATGAAGTTTTGGATTGCCCTAGAATGATTGCCAAAGTTGAAAAGATGAATATGACACAAGAAAACTATGAGACAGACCAAGAAACTAAGGATATGATAGAACCCCAGAAATAATCAGAGATTGTATTATTACAGATAAAAGAAACCCTTAACGATCACAAAGATATCAACTTATCAGAGATCTTAAAAGAGAAGGAGCACATAGAAACAATAATAGGAGACTTCGACATAGACTATGTCTTGGATGAGGAAACGTAGGTGAATATCATGACAGAAAGAACTTAGGAAATTTTGGGAAAGCCTGCTATGGTTCCTTCATTAGGAGGAATAGGATTATTTAGAGGAAAGTTGATAACCCTATGTGGAAGACTTACCCAGACATCTATGAGTGCTCATGGCACTTCGACAGAAGAAGAATTCGAGATCGTTAAATTTGTTGAGAACAACGCCCCATTTGCTATTTTCCTAGGAAAAAACTGGATTGAGAAAAATCATATACGAAGGAAACAAGAAGAGGAGGATCTAGAACAAAAAAAGCAAGAACTAAGAGATTTTATGGTTAGGAGAATAGTGCATTTACTGAAAGAACAATAGGACCAGTTGAAGCTACTAAAGACTAGAGATCTGAACGTCAAAGTTGAAAGAACACGGGAAGACTTGAAACACCTATCTGTACAAGAGAGTAGAGCACCTACCCCAGAAAGAGAAGAAGTATTACCCTCGAACCCTATGGAAGACCCTCCATAGTGAGAAGTTACCATGCCAAGAGGAGATAAGAATGATAATGGAAAGGGGAAACCAGTGACCCAAATTTCAGGAAAGAAATCCAGAAATCTCAGCAAGAAGAAAACAAAGTTAGAAAAGTTACAGGAAGTTCCAGGGAGGACTCTGCAGAAAGAAGGTTTGCAGAACTGGAACTTTGTCAGGATATCAGAACAACGAAGATTGGCACTTCGCCACAGCGAAGAAATATGACCGTTGGAGGCATCCCGACCATTATAACGATGCTCCAGAACGATTAGAAACACAGTTATTGCTGGAACGTTGGCCACTAGATCGTTGGGACCACGCCATAATAGATGGAATAACATTGATTGAGGCATTCCTTCCCGTTGGTAGAGTCTGTTACGATGTTGTCTATTTATCTCGTCGAGTGTTGCAACGAGAACACTCTTGCCAATTGTGATTATCTGAGCCCACAGAGAACTATTTTCTTTCGTGTAGTGATCATTGAGACCTCACCATCCATTTTGTTACATTGAGTGTTGTTCACCGACCTGAGATATCAGATCTCGAGTGTGCATGTCGGACGAAATTAGCGCAGTAGAAAAATCTATCGAAGTGATCCTAATAGACCTCATGGACGAGAAGGTGATGTCTGCAGGCATCCAAGCCTCATCGACAAGAGGAGTGAAAGCATCCCCGTCAACTGCTCATGGATTTGGACCATCCCGAGCTGTGATAGAGAAACAAATGAAGCATCATGATGACTCAGCGAATGCGAAGCTCATCCCATCTATCCTGCCTGTCTATATCCTGCCTCTGGCTGGGGTGGTGAGTCATGATAGCGTCCCGAGGGACTTCAACTACATAGTCATCACTGCGTACCTCTCGAAGGGGATATGCACAGTCATACCACAGTTGGAGAGGATTTTGACGTTGAAGATCAATGACTATAACCTAGGAGACTGCAAGATCTATGGCATGCTCACACCATACACGTATTTGACCAAGATAAAGGGGAAGAAGTCGAAGATTATCCCCCATCTGTGGACCATGGACATCGCTAGGTCCACTATCTTGAATGTGATGAAGATACCACACTTCAGAAGACATCAGGAGGTTAACACGTGCGTTAAGCTCATGCTGTTGTGCTTCCACTATGGTTATCTATGGTTGGACAGGCGTATCACTGTCAATCTGACATTGATCCATAGGATCACTGGACTAAGCATACAAGGACCAGACCCACAAGAATTTTATCCAGGAAAGGTTGCAGATCACGCCCTGGCACAGAGAATCAAAGACACTTATGGAAATGTAGAAAAGGGGAAGTGGGGCTACAAGGTTGCCTCCATCCAAAATGGCGCAGTGTGCCTAGCTTGCCAGTTGATTGCTGGTAATCTAGTAAGGAAGAATAGACCCATGCAGGTCACAGGGTTTTTCGTCGATCTTACAGGAAAATGTATGGAAGAGATACAAATGAACTTGGCGAGCTTCCTCGTCAACCAGTTAGAGCAAGACTTCCGTGAAGCTCAAGATCATGGCCATGAGTTCCATTTTAGTTGGCTATTGATCCTCATCGCCTTCATTTCTTGGGAGATATTGGAAGGTGTGACCTTCCCTAAGATTGAGCCATCATAACCCTTAGCCACAAAGTTCACCACGCTTTGGTATTCGAGCGACATGGCTAAACAACGATAGTCAAACGTGGTGTTCCACACCTATTACCTGCAATTGAAGAGGGATATTGAGTCTTCCCCTCTCATGACACCGAATACCCTGCACAGATTCAGACCATTTGTGAAGTTTTGTGTAGATAGACATTTTATTTATATCACTATGCGAGGAGACAAACATAAACAAGAGCTCCAATCTTACTACAAGCTCACTAAGGAGTACATGGAAGAAATAACTAAGGAGTGGCCTGAATAACTCCTTGTACTAGTTGACCAGGCAGAAATGTTTGACCCCGACCTAATCGAAAGTCCTCTGGTCACTCGCGAAGAGTATGATGCACCCAGCAGTAGCAGAAGGAAGAAAAATGAAGAAGTACAAAAGTTGAACAACACATTAGAAGAGACTGCTTCAGACTCACTAGGAGGGGGAGGTGATGAAGAACTAGACAAAGAAGAAGACAAAGGAGAAGAAGACGAGCAAAAACAAGGCGAAGTAACACCACCTAGGGACCCTATCGACGAAGCTGAGACCTCCAAGAAAAGAAATGTTTCCCCCACGAAACCTACATCACAGAAGAAGTCTAAAGCTACTAAACCATAGATGCAGACTGTGCTCACGATGGATGACATAGATTTCATCATCGTCGTTGTCTTAGATACCTTAGAAGATATCTTATAGCGTATTTAAGCCAAACAAGAGACCATGTATGAAAGAATTGAAGCATAGATGAAAGGGGTACAAAAAGCCCTCCACTCCAGCCATGTAGTGTCTACTGTGCCCCCATCATCCAAAGGAACAAAGTTGGGAGATAAACCTGCCTAGCTCCGTTGAATAGCAGATGCGACCGAAGCTCGCCTTCATCGTGTTCAAGAAGAAAAAGAGTAGGCCACAGAGGCCTTAAAGCAAGCGAAAGAGTAAGCTGAAGAACAACGTCGGGTTGCACAACAAGAAAAAGATGACATCCAAGCCAAGTTTGCAGAGGATAAAGCGCAAATCCAGAAGGAGAAGGAACAATTGCTTGCTGAGCATATTGGAGTTAAAGAAGTAGTCATTAGAGCACTTTGCTCTGTGACAGGCTTAGAACAGATGGGAGAAGACCCAGTAGAAAGACAAGTAGGGAAGCTTTCCGAAGCCATTCAACAGCGCCAATAGAGAATAGCCAAACTGGAGTTACAAGCAGTACCAAGCACTCCATAGGAAGTGCGAGATCTAAGAGAAGAAACTACGAGGAGCGCAGTTGAGATAATCAAGGCATTAGCCTTAGAATGCAAACAACTCAATAGTCGAAGTGCATAGACCTATGAGCACCTTGTAGAGGACCCTGAGCTCTGGACACTGGAGTCACAGTTCTATGAGGCAAAACAACAAGTAACAACAGTGCAAGCGCAATTGAATCTACTATCACCGGTCGAGAGGATTAAAAGAGCCCAGGAACAATGCATGGTTCAACAACAGGCCCATGCCATTCAGATTAAGGTCATGGAAGTAACCCAATGACTCTAGCCAGTGCAGGATGCAGCTTGCATACTTTTTGAGGAAATTGAAGGACAAGGTGCACAACTAGAACAAGTAGTCACCTCAGTTGAACAACGATTGGAATGACCTGTCACCGAGAAGGTCATTCAAGATTTCACCGAGCAGGAGGGTCTAGCGAAGCAATAGGTCGAAGCAGCTTGAGCCAGTCTCGAGGCATTTGAGGCAGAGTTACCCAGTTCAAAGTGACTCAGGATGAGTCACAGGCGAGTGTTGGGGGCCTGTTGGCCCTTGACCAAGTTTTGGAGAACTTGGGTCACGTTTGACCAATTTTGGGACTTCGACAGGCTGATCGAAGGCGAAGCGAAGATTGCAGGATCTCGACCCCTTATTAGGGAATTTTTGGGTTTAGGGTTTATGTAACAGGTATGGGATGTTGGCCCATGGGTTTACCCATGTTTAGGCCCATTTTGTAATGTATAAATAGAAAGCTAGGTGATGTAAGTAAGGGGTATTAAGGGTAATGAGGAAAAGATGATAAGTGCTAGAGTTTGATCTATGTGATTGCAAAGGCTTTGTGCTTACTGTGTGTTAAGAACTTGCAGAGCTAAGTGCAAGTGATTGTAAGAGGCTTGTGTGCAGCTTGTAAGAAGGATTTGTGCTTAAACCTAGCTCAGGGAAGGAGGATCTGGAGAGGTGTGCGTAGATCTCATGTCCTATGCGAAGTAGTTTCTTGTGGCTCTGTGCTTGTAGAAGATTGAAAGAAGACAATAAAGAAGAGAAGAGTTGGTGGACGTAGCCCCACACTGGGATGAACCACGTATATCATGTGTTGTGGTTGCTTTGTGCATTATAGTCGTTGATGTGATGTATGCTTAGTACAATGATATATGTTAGATGCATATGATATAATAGCTTAGTGCTTAGTAATGTGAATGAATTCTAGATCTGATCCATTTCTATGTGCTAAGTGCTTGGATGTATTAGATCTTGTGGAATACTGCACTGCTCTGTAATTAGGGCTCGAATATGTGATGTGAATAAGGGTTAGTTGCTAATGAATGTTAACTACTAAGTGCTCTGTTAAGGTATTGTAATCACAGATCTATGTCCTAGCTAGGTTGCATACATCTGAGTCCTGCAACCACCTCTGCCTCTACCTTAGGTGAGACTTCATCTTCTTCACAAGTGTTGCCGAAAGGGCCGATAGTTAGGGTTTTGTTGGTGCGTTGTTGAAGCGTTGAACCCTGGGTCTGCCCCTTGTGCCAACATGGATCAACCCAACTATGAAAACAAATATGAAGCAAGGAAGCAATAGGTGACTGAATCTTATCAAGCTGGCAGACAAAGAACGATTCCTACAAGTAAGTTTTTCATTCCAAGGCATCCGATTTTTTTCTATGGATATTGTTTCTCTTTTGGCAACTTTGGACATAAGGTTGTGAGTTGCAGGACTTTTAGACTTAACAGAAAGGTAGGAATGAGATTCAATAAACCTTCAATGGCTATGTATCAAAATGTCTTCTCCCATCTACTAAATGACCTCGAATGCCACATATGCAATAATTTTTGACACAAGGCAAGTGAATGTAGAAGCAATATACTACCTATCAAACAAGAAGATTTTACCAAGACTTGGAGGAAGAAAAATAAAAATAAAGAAAATTGTGGACTAGCTCTATATGCTAAAAATCAATAAAATCAATGGCATATTGATAGTGGTTTCTCCAAGCACATGACAAGAGACAAGAGTAAGTTTGAATTCCTAACTGAAGAAAAAAGTGGTAATGCTACTTTTGGAAACAATGCTCTAGCTAGAATTAGAGGAAATGAATTGTTGTACTAGATGATGATAAGAAGGGAAAGACCAAAGCACAAAATGTGTTGTATGTATATGGTCTAAAACAGAACTTGTTAATTCAAATGTTTGACCAGGGACACAATGGTCTCTTTCATTCAAAAGGTTGTAAAATAATGGATGTGAATATAGAGAAGATTGTTGTAAAGGCAGTCAGAACTTCAAGGATTGTGTATGTTCTAGAAGAAGTAAAAGAAAAATGTTGCATTGGTAAAACTGATGAGAGATGGCTTTGGCACAAAAGACTAGGCCATCTTAGCTTTAATCATCTTGTTAAGCTAGGAAGAAAAGATGATGTGAGAGATATACCCAAAATTTCCAAACATGAGAATATCGTTTGTAAGTCATATCAATTTGGAAAGCAATCAAGAGTTCAATTCAAGGCAAGAAAACACTCCACCACTCGACCTCTTGAGTTGATTCATACAGATCTTTATGGCCCTACCAGTACACAATCACCTCGAGGTGAAAGATATTGCATTTTTTTGATTGATGACTATACCAAAATGACTTGGGTTGGATTGTTGAAGCATAAATTTGAGGCTTTTGAAAAATTTAAAATCTTCAAAGCACAGATAGAAAATGAAAAGGATTTAGAAATAAAGTGCCTAAGATGAGACAGAGGAGAAGAATTCACTTCTGATGAATTCAAGAATTACTATGAAAAGCATGAGATCAAGAGACAATTTGTTATTGCTAGAACCCCTCAGCATAATGGAGTAGTAGAAAGGATGAACATAACAGTTCAAGAAATGGCCAAGGCCATGCTTGATGAATCAGAAGTACCCAAAACCTTTTGGGGAGATGTTGTTCAAACCATTGTTAACATTCTCAATAAAGCATACATAAGAGTAAACAATGATTAAACCCCTTATGAGCTATGGCATGGTAGATCAACATTAATAAAGAACTTCAAAATTTTGGAAGCAAATGCTACATTAAAAGAAATGAAGAAAACTTAGGTAAGTTTGACTCTAGAGTTGATGAAGGTATCTTGTTAGGATACTCCTCCAAAATTAAAGGATACAACTGTTACAACAAAAGGCTCCATAAGATAATTGAGAACATATATGTAAAGGTAGATGAGGGACCATTTCATTCTGTGAGACATCGACACCATAATGATCAATATGATGAACCAATTAGCAATGAGTGATAAGATGATGGAATGGACGAGCAACAAGAATAAGAGGATTCAAAAGGAGAGGATAGAATGGAAACATCACAACCAAATACCTCATCAAGGTATGTTCAAAAACATCATCCAGAGATCCATATTCTTGGAAACAAGGAAGCAGGTGTACAAACTAGAAGAAAACCAATAGATACATGTAGTTTTGCAAACTTTTCACTTCTATCCATGAGTGAACCACAAAATTTTATGCAAGCAAGTCGACATGACCATTGGGTCAAAGCCATGAATGAAGAACTAGACCAAATAGAGAAAAATAAGACTTGGGATCTTGTACCAAGACCAAATGGCAAGAATGTAATTGGAATCAAATGGGTATAGAGAAACAAGTTAAATGAAGATCGATAGATAGTCAAAAACAAGACCAGATTGGTATGTAAAGGGTATGCTCAATTCGAAGGAGTGGACTTTGAAGAAATTTTTTCCCATGTTGCAAGAATTGAAGCTATCAAGATGTTTTTGGCTTTTGCATGCTACATAAAATTCAAAGTCTACCAGATGGATATCAAATCAACATTTTTGTATGGTGACCTTGAGGAAGAAGTTTATGTGGAGCATCCAAATGGTTTTCTACTAACTGAAAAAAAAATGATTATGTTTGTTGATTAAAGAAAGCCTTGTATGGGCTAAAACATGCTCCAAGGGATTGGTATTACATACTTGACAAGTATTTGCACTAGCAAGGATTTAAAAGGAACAACTAATAGCAACTTATATATCAAAGTTGAAGGTAATGATCTGTCAATTATTGTAGTGTATGTTGGTGATATTATTGTTGGAGGTAACATTGAATTAATGAGCAAGAATTTTGCAACTACAATGCAACAAGAATTTGAGATGTCCATGTTAGGAGAACTCTCCTTCTTTCTTGGCTTACAGATTCATCAATCAGAAAAAAGAATTTTCATTTCTCAAAGTAAATATCTCAAGGAAATCTTGAAGAAGTTTGGCATGGAGAACTGTGCACCAGTAAGCACTCCCATGACTACCAATTGCAAACTCAGCAAAGATGACGATGCTCCAGAAATATATCAAACTATGTACCGATCTATGATAAACAACTTACTCTATCTCACAGCTTCAAGGCCTAACATCATACAGACAATAGGTTTGGTAGGCAACTTTCAAGCCCATCCCAAGGAAACTTATGTTCTTGCGGTTAAAAGAATGTTTAGATATTTGCAAGGCAATGTTGATTATGGCTTATGGTATCCAAAAGACACAAACCTTGTTCTCAGAGTTTATACAAATGTAAACTGGCCTGGAAGCATTGATGATAGAAAAAGAATTAGTGGAGGCACATTATTCCTTGGAAATTGTTTAGTGTCTTGGCTCAACAAGAAACAAAACTCCATATCTCTCTCTACAGCTGAAACCGAATATATAATAGCAACATCATGTTGTACTCAAGTGTTGTGAATTAAAAACAATCTCAAGGACATTCAAGTTTCTTGTGATCAACCTATCTCCATCATGTGTGACAATACAAGTGCTATTAATCTCTCTAAAAATCATGTTCAACACTCTAAGACTAAGCATATACCAATCAAATATCATTTTCTCAGAGAATAGGTTTATTATTAGGTGGTCAAATTAGAGTATGTTCATTCCAAATAGTAGATTGCAGGTATTTTTACCAAGCCATTACCCAGAAAAAAATTTGAGTATCTCAGACAGAAGTTGGGGGTGATCTCGTCTTCCCTTCTTCAATAAAGAACATGGTTCACTACTTCGTAAGGTGCCCCATTTGTTGCAATATCAAGGAGAAGTTTTCTTTTGTGGAGATGCACACAGTTGAAGTTTGTTATGGATTTTGGTGGTATTCTGTTTAAGGATGGTTATGTGCATGTAAAGAGACCTGGCAGAGAGAATATCCCAAGTCCTTCTTTGTCATTTCTATCAAAGGGGGAGAATATCATAAAGGTCATTGATCTAGCAATTGCGCACATTGAAAGGGGGGGGAATGGGAAGAATATCACAAAGTCCATTGATCTAGTAGTTGCACACATTTGAAAGGGGGAGCAACTTGCAATTGTGCATATCGAAAGGGAATAACTTAGCATAAAGGCCATTGTTTTAGCAGTCACCTTTCATAATAGAGAAGAAGGCTCGTTTGGTTTCCATCAATGACAAAGGGGGATTTTTTTGCACATATGTTGTCATTGATGTCAAAGATACAATGTACATGGTGCACAGGTAGTGGAAGTGCGTGAAAGGTAAATAAAAATGCAGAGGAAGACTAGAAGGCATAAAGATGACCACATGAATGTATGAAGTGAAGTAAAAGAAAACAGAGTTTAATAACCCTTGGAGGTGCCAATGAACAGTGACCCTTAGATTGAGATGAAGTCGGTGCGATAGAGTGGACTGCGACGAAATATGTGGAAGTTGTGTGATAGAGTGGACTGCAACAAAATATGTGGAAGTTGCGCAAATGAAAATCTGTAGGGTGCCTTAACACAATACGATGAATGGTGCAGTGGAGAATGACAAGATGAAGTCCATATGACAAGCGACGAAGTGGAATGTGATAGAACGAGTGGAAGGTTGGATGACAAGAGAGCGAGTTACCAGGGGATGCTAACAATTTGATGGGAAACTGGGTGAGCGTTCTACAGGGCAAAGGCGGCAGGATGAAGACTTGTGACTCGAGTCTTGTGCTCCCATTTTATCTGCGCATTGAGCAATGTAGAATGTAAATTGCTGTGTCAATTTTGAGGAAATGAGTTAGAGCTTATTAGTTGGAAGATTTGGTTTGTTTGATTTAGTCAAAGAATGTCAAGTTGTAACTGAACAAATAAATATTATTAATTTAGACAAAAGTTTGTCCACATATAACTACCTAGACTTTGATCTGGTTAATATTTGTCCATGATGTAACTGTCATGCATCCACATACTTTATTTAGACAGAAGTGTA
>JASDQU010190487.1:0-20193 GCA_032191745.1 Picea mariana
TATTTCAATCATTTGTTATTAATGAAATGAAGTCTTATTTCCGCTACATCTCTGCGTTTATGTGTATTTCTGTATTTCGTTGTGTTCCTACATAAATCGGGATCAAAGAAGCTCTGTGCAAAGATCCATCCTGAAACTGTGAAAGCTCTATGCGTAGATATGCGCCCTAGTGCGCAATATTATACTTATAAAGCTCCGTGCTAAAGAAAGAAGATTAGATCTAAAAGAAAGAAGCCCGATATGAAGAATGGAGGTCGGATCTGAAGGAAAGAAGCAAGATCTGAAAGCTTTGTGCTCTAAGAAAGGTAAGAATAAAAGTGGTAAGATCTGCAAGCTCTGTGCTCTATAGAGGTAAGAATAGTTAAAAAAAATTAGATCTGGAAGCTCTGTGCTCTGTAGAAGTAAGATAAGTAGAAATTTTTGTTTCTAGAGTATGGATCTAGGTATGATTGATGGGATCTGTCCTAGCCTAAAAAATAGGGCACTAATAGATGAAAAAAGGTTTGATATGAATAGATCTTATAAGAATCATGAAAGATATGTTATACCTATGCATAGAAAAGATGTTCGGACTAACAAATGGATGCAGGATCCTAGAAAGAAATTGTTACAGGTTAGCTCATACGATCCTAGCGCGTCGTACAGAAGAGTCTGGGGATCATTTAAAAGAAAGAGAGGATTAACTCTCTGTTCCAGTTGCAGAAGACTGAGACATCTGGCTAAGGAATGTCTTGGAAGAAGACATAGTTGTCTTTGTTGTAAGGCTATGGACCATGAAGTGTTGGATTGCCTTAGAATGATCGCTAAACTTGAAGGAACGAATCTGAATCAAGAAAACCCTAAGCCAGATCCAGAAACTAAGGCTATAGCAGAACCCCTGAAAGAATCAGAGAAGGTATTACTATAGATGAAAGACACCTTGGATGATCACCGACATATTAGATTATCAGAAACCTTTAAAGAAAAAGAATGCATTGAAGCAAGAATAGGGGACTTCGACATTGACTGTGTTCTAGATGAGGACACACAAGTGAATATCATGACAGAAAGGACTTGGGAATCTATAGGAAGGCCTGCTACGATCCCTTCACTAGAAGGAATAGGGTTATTCAGAGGAAAGCTGGTAAACTTATGTGGGAGGCTCGCTCAGATACCTATGACCGTCAATGGAACTTCGACAGAGGAAGATTTTGAGATTATTAAGTTTATTGAAGACAACACCCCATTTACCATGTTAATAGGAAAACCTTGGATTGACAAAGCTCAAGCCAGACGAAGGGAAGAAGAAGAATCCTTGGAGCAGAAGAAGCAAGACTTAAAAGATTTCATGACTAAAAGGATCGCACAATTAATTGAAGAACAAGAGAACATATCAAAGCTATTTGACACTAGCAACCCTGATGTCGAAGCTGTAGGAAGATCAGAAGACTCTCAGAAGACTGAAGCACCTATCCTAGACAAAGAAAAGGTATTAGCCCCGAGTCTTAGGAAAGAATCTCAACAACGCGCAGTAACTATGTTAAAAGAAGATGAGAATCAGAATGGAAAAAGAACTACCGAGATGAAGCTCACTAGAAAGAAGGCAAGGAAACAAAGTAAGAAGAGGGCTCAGTTGCAGAAGGTTCTAGAGGGAACTTTGCAGAGAGAAAAATTGTAGAATTGGAGCTTCGCCGGGATATCAGAACAACGACAGATGGCACTTCGCCATGGCAAAGCAATATAGTTGTTGGACCCGATATATCCATTTGACTTTCGCTCCGAACTGACATAAAAGCAATAAAGGTTCGTCATCAGACCGTTGGACCGCGCCATAACGGATCGAACAAGAGTTAATAGGGTCCCATAACCGTTGCACGTGAACCGTTGCTGAGTTGCCTACTTATCCCTTCACGCCATGCACGGAGAACACTTTTGCTAACTGAGCATTTGAAGCCCGCAGACTGAACGAATTGCATACAATGATCATTGCGCCCTTGCTAGTATTCTAGTGAAGTGTCTAAGTCCATCGTGACCCCGATAATTTTAATCCCGAGCGCGTATGTTTGACGAGCTCACCACAGTTGAAGAATCAATGACAAAAGTTCTCCTCAACTTGATGACTGAAAGAGTCATGTCGGAGAGAGGAATATCTATAGGTGTACAAGCATCTTCGACAAGAGGATTGCAGGCATCTCCGTCCACTGCTCGAGCCAGACCATCCCGACCAACATATGAGAAATGAACGAAGCACAGAGACAATATCGCAAATGCCAAGCTTATTTTGAGCATTTTACCCGCCTATCTACCACCTCTGAGCGGCGCAATCAATCGAGACAGTGTTCCCAGAGACTTTGAATATGCGTTGGTCACTGCATACCTTCCGAAAGAGGTGCGCGCAGTTCGTGCTGACCAGGATAAGCTCACAGTGTTGAAGTTTAGCGACTTCAACCTTGGCGACAGGAAGGTTTACAACATGCTCGCCCCACATAAGTATCTGACGAGAACCAAAGGAAAGAACTCAAATATTACCCCTCAGTCATGGACCCAAAACCTCACGCATTCCACCCTACTGAATGTTATGAAGATTCCACACTTCGGGCGACACCAGGATGTGAACGCATGCATCAAATTACTGCTATCTTGCTATCATGGAGGTTATTTGTGGCTGAACCGCCGCATTACAGTGGATCCAACATTGGTCAATCGAATCACAGGGCTAAGCATGCAAGGTCCCGACCCACAAGATTTCTACCCCGGAAAGACTGTAGATCGCGCTTTCACCCAAAGGATAAAGGATACTTACGTAGATGTAGAGAAGGGCATGCGAGGCTACAAGGTAGCCTCTATCCAAAGTGACACAGTGTGCTTGGCCTGTCAATTGATCGCAGGGAAATTAGTTCGCACGAACCGGCCCACCCAAGTAACCGGATTTGTAGTCGACCTCGCAAGGAAGTGCGCAGAGGGCATACACATGAATTGGGCGAAGTACTTGGTGAACCAGTTAGAATTGGACTTCATGGAAGTGCAAGACAAGGGATATGAGTTCCACTTTAGTTGGCTTCTCATGTTAATCGCGTTCAATGCATGGGAGATGTCGGAAGGTGCGACCTTCCCAAACATCGAGCCCTTTGAACCACTGGTCGCGAAGTTCAGTACGTTGTGGTACTCCAACAACATGAACAAGCAGTGGCAATCAAATGCTGTCTTTCACACTTATTAAACCCAGCTGAAGACCACTATCCAATCCAAGCCTCATATAACCCCGAACACACTCCACAAGTTTAGGCCATTAATGAAATTCAGCGCGAACCGCCATTTCATCTATATCACAATGTGCGATGATTAGCATAAACAACAGTTGCAGTCATATTGCAAGTTGATGGAGTATGACTTGGAAGAGATCACTAAGGAATGGTCGGTGGACCTCCTTGTTCTAGCGAACCCTACGGAGATGTCCGATGTTGACAATCCAGAAACTACGATGGATGCACCTGGACCGAGTAAGACCAAGAAAAATGAAGAAGACTGCTTTTATCTCACCTGAGCAAGGAGGTGATGGCAGATAGATAGATGACACATAAGTGGAACAGAAGAAAGGCGAGGTTACACCACCTAGAGACGAGGAGGACCCCTCAAAGAAAAGGAAGGTTTCCCCTCTGAAACCTTCCTCAAGAAAGAAATCGAAAGCAACCAGGACTAAGTTTGAGACCACCCTCACCTCAGACGACTTCAACTTCATCGTCGCAACACTAAATGATGCTTCATTGGAGATAACAGAGAAATAGGAAGCTAAGCAGGAGGAGGTGTTCAGTTGGATCAAGGTTGAACTTCAAGAAGTGCAGCAGGCACTATGGTCTAACCGCGTAGTTTCTACTGTGCCTCTATCAATAGGAACACTAGAAATAGGATATGAGCCAGCTCAACTCCACTGGATCGTTGATACAGTCGAAGCTCGCCTTCGACGAGCACAAGAGGAAACAACGCAAGCGACCCAGGCTTTGGCACAAGCATAGGAAGACCTTCTAGAGCAGTGCAGTACTACCGAATGCGAGAAGCTTACTTTGCAAGAGAAGTTTGATGAAGAAAAAGCCTAGCTGCATAAAGAAAAGGAACAGTTGCTCGCAGAGCAACTCGAAGTACAAGAGATGGTCCACAGAGCACTTCGCTTTGTGACAGTCATTGAAGTAAAGGCTGAAGAATGAGTTCCACAACAGGTGGCACCACTCGAAGACATAATTCAGCAGCTCCAACAGCACATAGCAGACTTGGAGCTCCTCACTGTGCCCGAGACCCCGCAAGATGAACGAGACCAAAGGGAAGCCACTTCCCACAGCGCAGTTGACAGATTAAAAGCTCTTGCCTCAGAGTGCAAGCAACTGAGTAACTGAAGCACTCAAACATATGAAAACCTCACTGAGAATATGGAGTTACAGGCGCTGGAGTCGCAACTCCAGGAAGCGAAGCAGCACGCAGATACACTACAGGCACAACTGAAGGCCCTGTCCACTGTAGACAGAATGAAGAGGTCTCATGAACAACGTACAACTTAGCAGTAGATCCATATGCTTCAAAGCAAAGTGATGGAAGTCACTCAACGGGTTCAACCTGTGCAAGATAAGGCATGCTTGTTGTTTATAGAGGTCGAGAGGTAAGGAGCAGAGCTAGAACAGGTCGTCCTCATAGCAGAACAATGCCTAGAAGGACCAGTGAATGACGTAGTAATACAGGAGTTCACTGAACAAGAGGCCACAACAAAGTAGCAAGTCGAAGCAGCTCAAGCCAAGCTCGAGGTGTTCGAGGCAAAATTGCTTAGACCAGAGTGACTCGGGATGAGTCACAGGTGAGTGTTGGGGGCCTGTTGGCCCTTGACCAAGTTTTGGGAGTTTCTTGGTCATGTTGACCTATTCTAAGACTTCGACAGTTTGTCGAAGGTGGAGCGCAAGATGAAGCGTAGATCACGGGATGTCAACCCCCTTTTTGGGTTTTTGGGAATATGTAATAGGAAGGGGATGTTGGCCCATGGGTTTACCCATGTTTAGGCCTATTTTGTATGTATATATAGATGTCTAGGCCATATAGAGAAGTAGTGAAATCGACATCTATGTGATGTAGGCTAAGTGCCAAGAGTTGAATCTGTGTGATCAAGGCTTTGTGCATCCTGTGTAAGACTTGCAGAGTTGAGTGCAAGTCCCTGTGAGAGACTATAGAAGGCTTTGTGTTGTAGCGCAAGGAAGAAGGATCTAGTGAGTTGCGCAGATCTTCTATCTTGTGCGGAGAAAGGGTTTTGAGGCTCTGTGCTTGTAACCGATTGATTGAAGACAATAAAGAAGAAGAGTTGGTGGACGTAGCCCCAGGGTGGCGGTGAACCACGTAAACACTACGTTGTGTGCTTTGTGCTTTGTCTTGATGTGTTCATATGTTATATGCTAAGTGCTCTGATATGTTTAGATCGATCTATTCGTGCTTGGTGCTTATTATATGTGAGAATGTTAGATCTGATCTAGGTAGTCATGCTTAGTGTTGATATGCTCATTCTGATCCATTTGTATATGCTAAGTGCTTCAATACTATAGATTGATGTGAATACTACGAAGCTCTATTGTATCAACGAAGTGAATATTGGTTACATATTAAGGAACCGATGGTGCTAAGAGTTGTATTAAGTATTATAATCACAGATCTGTGTCCCAGCTAAGGTTGCAGACACTTGAGTCCCGCAACCACCCCTGCCTCTACCTCGGGCGAGACTTCATCTGCTTCGCAGGTGTTGCCGAAAGGGCCAGTAGTTAGGGTTTTGTTGGTGCGTTGTTGTAGCATTGAACCCTAGGTCTGCCTCTGTGCCAACAAGAACTTAAGTGTAACCCATTTTGAAATTTCAATATAAATTCAAATCCCTTGATGTTCCAACACCATTTGAATGCATGAATATATGCAACTAAATATACAACAAAATAATCAAGCACAACTCACATAACAATGGAAATCCTTTCCCATTTCATTCATAAACGAAGATATACAAGTTAAATTATGGCTTTAAAAACATAAACATAATACTTAACGTTTAACTAAAAGAAGTCCAATAAATTGACTACATATGAGCAATTTTCCACCCAACCATAGGGAACATATTTCCTCTCTCTCTTCAAGAGTCACTCAAGAGTATTCTTCCATTCTAATGCTCTTCGATGTATGCAAAAGGAATCCATTATATTGATTTCCTTCTAGGGATAACATTGCTTATCGATGCCTTAACTCTAATGCATTCAATGAGTAGAAATTAACAGGTAAAAGGAAGATCTCATAAACAACCTAGCCCCCATGTTCCTCTACAACCATCCATCTCTCATCTCAGGTCCACTAGTTACTCCTCCTAACCCCATGCCTCCATAACTATATGTGGTAGGCATTCCTCACCAACTACCACATACATTCAATGTTTGGCTTCTAAGTCAAATATGGTGGATGAACTTTAATTAAGGCACATGAAGAAAAGATAGGAGTTCTTAGGATGACACTTAGCAATAAAGGATTGCTTTCCCTTGGGCCCCTTTTCCTCTTCCCCTCTATTGGACTCATATCCCCTCTAATGCTTTATGCACCAATTTTGCACCTTTATATTCACTTTCAATAACAATACTTATATAGCTTAAGCATACTACGAAAATTCTAGTACATGGTACATATAAACCATATTTACAACAATTACATGCCGAACATTCACTAATTAGACCTTGGTATTCAGCTTCACACCAAGAATCCCTACAAGCATATTTACATTATTTACACACATGGTCATTTATTTAAGCTCACATGGCTCAACTCTTTATTTTATAACCACTTATTTACATTTTTTACATAATATGATTCAATACATCCAAAAGGTCAAGACCTAGTAACTACATTACCCTCCTCCATGGAATAGCATCAACCTCAACGCAACTCGAGATTAGAACAAAAATAAGTATGTCTTTTTCATGGCATCATCTAGCTCCCATGTAGCCTCATCAAGACCAAAGTCCTTTCATTACACCTTTATCCATTTGATGGCTTAGTTTTGAAGCAATGTTACTTTCTTGCCAAGGATATGTAGTGGCTCTTTTTGAAACTCTCCCTCTAGTTTCGCCTAGATCACAACCCAATTATTCACATGGTTAGGACCATGTACATATTTCTTAAGAAAAGAAACATAGAAAACATTATGATCAATAACATTAGTAGGCAATCCAAATCTATGTGCTACTGGCCCTATCCTATCAAGGATTTCAAATGACCTACAAAATTTAAGAGCTATCTTAGCACAACTTCCAAGCTTCAAATAGTTCTTCCTTGACTTGATTATGAGAAATACATGATTCCCAATGTTGAATTCTCTATGCACTCACTACTATGATATGAGGCTATGGTGTTGCTTTGGTCCTCAAACCCTTGGTTGAGGTTTTTTTGTTGGTGCATGTCGTGCTTTGGCATTGAGATTTTGTGTTGTATTTCTCAAACCCTTGGTTGTTGGAGCATGTCATGCTTTTTCATCGAGATTTTGTGTTGTATTTGCATCATAACAATTTCGTAGTTACATCATATATATGACAATCAAAATTATAAAAATCATTGTTATTTTGTTTTGAGACAATCAAAATTATAAAAATCATTGTTATTTTGTTTTGAGTCGTTTTAGCATCGTATTGCATCGTACATTGCCATCATTTTTGCATCTTTCTAGCATTGTTTATGCATTTCTTAAGTCACACATGTGTCATTTATCCATCGCTTATGCCATGTGTGAATCGTTTATGCGTTTCTTATGTCATGCATGTGTTGTTTGCAGCTTATGTTCATTATGTTGTGTCAATATATCCTTAGCTTTAGAAATATATGACGTCATATTAGCATCGTGATAAAGTTTTCGATAAAAAAAAATACATTTTATGAATTTTTTTATTGTAGTTACACATAATTTCAATGTCATTCTTCCAAGGAATTCCAATTGATCATTGACAAGATTGCAATTTTCAAAGCTTGATGTAAAAGAATCATAAGCTTATCGTGAAGAAAAATAACCACCATTGAAGATATTGCTAAGTACCTAGGGTTATGATATACCATGTAGCCTAGTTTCACATTAAAGAATTCTTCCCTATAAAAATAGAGAGAGAATATATAAGAATAAAGAGGGCACATGCTTTGGTTTACATTTTATTTGTCTTGTCATGACCATTTTGTCTTTTACTTTTTCTAACTCTCTACATGAACATCAAAAAAATTGCACATGTAGGAATTAATTATTTAACCAACAAAACCCATAGCTTCAACATCTAGAGCATTGATGCATGATCCAATGGATTCATTGTGATTCATAGATATCTAACCATTCACATGAACAATAGTGGTCAATGTATTTTCTTAAATAAGCATTTTATTTTTAGTCCCCTACTAGCACTACAATTATTAAGGTTAATGAACATATGGATCAAATGTAAGAATTAAAGCAAGATATACAATTTTTCTTAAAAAAATTGATTGATCGGGATTAGGGATGTTGTGGGATCTAAATGTCAAGCCAAAAAGGTTTTATTTTTCTTATAGTTTGCAAAGTAGAAATCATGTTGGGGATAGTTATTGGATTGATCATGTGTCCATTGGGTTGATTTTAAGTCTTGATACTTTAAACCAACGTCTTTTTCATAGACATATAGTGTCATATTAGTGTTTGATAAGGTCTGTAATAATTACTTTTTTTGCTTAATTAAATAGTTGTCGCATTTGCACACAATTTCAATGGCATTCTTCTAGGGATTCCAACTAATCATTGACAAGAGTGTACTCTATAGAACCTAATGTGAAGAACCATAAAGTGATTGTAAAGAAAAACAACCACCATTTAAGTTGTTGCTAAGTACCTAGTGTTGTGATATACCACCTATTAGCCTATATTCATACTAGAGAATTATTCCTTCTAAACAATGAAGGAATATATAAGAATAAGGAGGGTGCATATCTTGATTTGTGTTCCGACCATTTTGTCTTTTACTTTTTCCAGCTCTCCACGTGTAGAGGCAAAATTTGTGCTTTTAAGAATTATTTGATTAACTAATAAAGCCCAAAACATTGACATTTAGAGCATTGATACAATGGAGTCAATGTGATTTGTAGATATCTAACCATTCACATGATTTTCTTTTATCACCAATGCAGTATCTTAAATAGGTAGTGTATTTTTAGTCCCCTACTAGCACTATAGTTATTATAATTAATGAACAAATGGATTAAATGTAAGGATTAGAATGAGCTACATATTTTTTGTTTTGTTTTTGTTTTTGGTTAACTGGGATTAGGGGAGTTATGGGATCTAGAATCCTAGCCAAGAAAGGTTTTCTTTTCCTTGCAGTTTATATATTGTAGAGTAGAAATCATGTCAGGGATAGTTATTGCATCATGTTGGGTCATTATCATGTTGCTCATGCATCTCTCGGATCAATTTTGTATCTTGTTGCATTGACTTAACATATTTTTAATACACATACGATGTTGTATTAGTGTCATGATAAGGTCTGTGATAATTTTTTATGTTTTATGAAATTATGTCATATTTTCACACAATTTTGATGCCACCTTTTCAGAAAATTACAACTAATCATCAACAAGAGTGCAATCTATTGAACATAATATGAAGAATCATAAGGTAATTGTGAAGAGAATGATAGAACCCGATGTGAAGAATCATAAGGTAATTATGAGAAGAGAAAACAACTAAACTAGGGAGGGGAATATGTAGAGGTAAACGTGAAGGGAAGATTCACACTCCAAAGTTCTAACCCCTCCCTCTATCCTTTCTCTCATTCACAAGAATACCCATCCCATGGCATGGCTCTTCTTTGCTTGGGAAAGGATATAGTTTCATACTTACTCGGTGTCCTTGTACATCATGTGAAAGTTATACCATAGTTTTGTTTTCATATTTTTGACTCCCTCTTGATCACTAAGTCGACAATGTATTTTGAAGGTTTGAGATGGCATGATAGTGTACCATAAATAATAATACCATATCCTGTATGATTTCATTCAGTGAAAGCACATCACACTCAGCATACAAAGTATATTGCAAAGGGGATAACACATGCATTTCTATGAAAATATCACATTAATCCTATTTTCAATCATTCTCAAGTCTTGAAAAAATATGATTTTTTTGAAAGGAAGCTTTCCGAACACTCATTTTCATATAACCAATCATTTGAAATCAAAGTATCAAGTTCTCAAAGTGGTAAGAATTACATAAAATGCATTCAACTCATGTATTCTTATTTTTTTTCCTCAACAACTCATGTATTCTTATTATATAGAGGAAAGTATTTATTTCTTAAGTGTGGATGAAGCACAACCTATTTCACTAGTTGCTTCTAAAGTGATGTTTCATGATTGTCTTGAGTCATCAATGCGATATTCGGGTGTTGTTCACTATAGCCCTGAGCAAAAAGATAAACTTTGAGTGTTGTTGTCATCTTTGCATATAAATAGATTTCCCAATTGAGCTAGGAGACTTGGCATGGGTGAATGCAAGTCAAATTGTGGGCATGTAGAGATGGTGACGGATTCTCTACATGAATTGTTGTCTATGACTTTGAATGGATTAGAGTATCACAAAAAAATCAACAAACATATATTAGAATAATTTAATTCAACGGTATTGCCATCTGTTAAAGATGCATGGAGGTATGTTATTTTAAAAGAATTTAATGCTAACATTAAGGGTGTCAAATCTAAATTGGATGAAAAGGGTATTAGTTTGGATTGGTCTACCTAGTTGTGGCTATTGGGCATTATTAAACGCCATGATAGAAAATTGTTTGGAACAATGCTAGAAGTGTTTTGTAAAGATACAGATCTTCATAATTTAAGAATTTTTCATGTAGTAGACAATTACTATTTGTTGGAGCAGGCTATTTTGGATAAGTCTTGGGAATCACATAGGAACGGATCGTGCGACATTTTGGTTAAGGAGAAACGCGCACGTAAAACAGTTGGAGAATGTTTGGGTGCAAGCGTGCAAAAGGCGGCAAGTAGTTAGGATTTTGGGACAGTTTGTCCACTTTGTAACCATTTTGTAATGGGCTTAACCCTATTTGTAAATCTATAAAATGTAATGGGTTTTGGGGTAGAAGGGGTGCTCTTTGAGTTGGGTTGAGTTGAGTTGAGCTCTTGTGAGAGATGAGTTTTGGAGCGAGAGCTTGAGTGAAGAAATAGCTCAGTGTTTGGGTATGTTGAGTTATGACTGAGGTTTTCGGGAGTTAGGATCGCATTGCAACATAATGGCTGAGGCAGGTTCGGGTAATGTTAAACTAATACATCTTTTTGCAATCATAGTGCATAGCTATAATGAGAATGCAATGAATAAAATAAGAAGCCAACCATTGTGGATGTAGCCCATTTTGGGGTGAACCACGTTAAAACCTTGTGTCTTGATGTGTTTGTGTGTTATGTTTATGATGCATATGATGTTTACTATTATTGCGCAATGAAGATAAAGGTCTAGTATTCTAAATATGTCATTGCTATATGATGTTATGGTTATGCGCACTTAAGTTAATGATGAATGAATGAATGTTAAGTGAAGTAATGTCACTCATAGGGTATATTGAAGGATAATTAAATGTTAAGTAACATAAACTAGATAATGCATAATATGGTTATGTTGAATGCCTCACTTCCCCTCATCACTGTAGAACCTTGGTTCCTGTAACCCCTCTAGATGCCTCAGGTGAAACTTCACTTGCTTGCAGGTGATGCCGAAAGGGTCGATGTCTAAGGGTTTTGTTGGTTTATTAATGATTAACCCCGGGTCTGCCCACTGTGCACCAACAAATGGTTTTGTTGCTGGGACTTGTAACTGAGGGGAATGTTTTGGAGGCCGAATAAGGAAGAGATTACAGAATGGTTAAGGAGGAAGGAACAAGAACTTTCCATAGAAAATAATAGGAACCCACTACTCAATGACAAACAATGGTTGCAAAGGTATGCGTTTACAAATCTTCATGAAATCTTATTTGGTGAGTTTCTGATAATTTTGATCAAATGGTTAGAAAGTCTAGTGAAAATGTGGGAAGATATCAATCTCAGGATCTGAGAAACTAGACTTCTGAATTGATCAGACAATTGAATACATTAAGTAATAAAGTTTTTCGCGCAGTCAATTTTTGGTTGAATAGTATACTGGGGGGGTTACATTACAGAGTTTGCAACAGATTGCACCCTGTCTTATAGTGTCATAGAGAGGGAATTTTCAAGGGCCCACGCGAAATATTTCTGAACGCACTATCTACCTGGATAAAGATGTTGTTGTGCGGCAAGAATGTTATGAAGGTGGAATCAAATTGTTAGGCGCCTTTGTGCACATAGGGGAATGGGGGGATGACTAGAGGATGGTATGCGAATGGAAATTGATGAAAATGATGAAAATGATGAATGAGGAACGAATAACATGAGGAATGAATAACATGAGGATGTCGAGAGAGGAAGATAGTGAGTCAGACATAGAGATTAGAGTATTGCATTGTGGGAAACAATTTAGGTATAGTAAGAAGGAGACTATGGATGAGAGAGAAGAGAAGCACATAGTGTTTGAGAAAAGAGACCCCTGCATAGTACTTCAATTCACACCATACAAAGAAAGGGAAGAAAAGGATCTTGAGTGCAGTCCAACAGAGGAAGGAAGTCCATCTCATATTGGAATCTGTGTCAAACCCATGACCCTATGTGCATCATTGAGATTTGAAGCAGAAACTAGAACTATGTTAAGAGAAATTGTAGTTAGTGGAGGAAGTCATAATAGTAGCCATAATAGTGGAAGTAGCTCAGCAAACCATAGTCAGTCAACGTCACTGAAGGTAAGCACTACACATAATACAATGGTAGGAATAGATGATACATTAAGAATGCCCGAATTCCAGGGAGCGGGGTCGGAAGACCCAGAGAAACATTTGTTTGTATGTGAGACGATATGGACTGTGAAGATTGTCCAAGATGAGGCAACAAAGATTGTGCAGTTAGCAATGATGTTTAGAGGACATGCACTATTATGCTACATGGAGTATCCGAATACTACACCGACAAGACAATAAAGGACATTGGCAGAAATTGGACAAGCCTTATTAAAGGAATTCCAGAAGCCAAAATATGAATTGCAGTATGTCACGGAGTTGGAAGAAATTAAGAAAATATAGAATGAGACATTTTGGGATTACTATAAGAGGTTTAAATATGTGATGGGTAGATTAAGATTCCATATTCCTGACGAACAACATAGAGAATGGTTCATTGCAAGTATGTTGTCGCACATTCGTTGTCCTTTGACGCAATAGAAGGCCATGTCGCAGCCAGAAGCATTAGAAATTGTGATGAAGTTAGAAGCATCTCCTGTAGGAGATGGCACAGTAATGGCACATGTTTAGTCACAATTGGTTGTGCTAAGGATTCAGTCGTCAAAACTAATGAAAGGAAAGGAAAATTGTGAGAAAGTTTGATTTATTACATGTAATACATAAGGCCATAGTAAAGATGAATGCCCAACATTTGTGCAGTATATGGCTATAGGAGCATTGAACCCATTGGCAGGAGGAGTGGGATATTGTGAAATATGCAAGACATGGGGACATCATACAACTACTTATCCATTATTGCAGAAGTACCATAGTACACCCAAGAATTTGTTATGTAATTTTTGTAAGTGTGTAGGACATGATGAGAAGGAATGCCATGCATTCAACTTGATGAGAGAGCGCACTACGGATGCTTACAGAATCCAAGAAGAAAATGCAACAACAAAAGGAGTTCCACAGTATAATAATTTGAGAGGATTTAATCAGGGTGGATGAGGAGGATTCGACAGAGGCTAAGGATGAGGAGGATTTGGTAGAGGAGGAAGAGGACCAATAATTTGTTATAATTGCAATCAACCGAGACATTTGGTGAGAGACTGCTCGAATCCTTGCACGGCATGCACATACTATAGAGCATTGGACCACGCGACAGAGGATTGTCCTCAACCGACAGCGAAATGGCAGGCAAGAGGGAACTAAAACTAGAACCAGAACATATATATGATAGTAGCTGAAGTGCATGATGAAAAACCTAAGATAGCAGCAATTACATGCAGAGGAATGAGAACTGGAGCGGACGCGACATATCAAGGGAGTAGTATTCACTAGTGGGTAAGGAAAGCAACAGATCCATTACCATTGTTTGATCTCAGAAAAGAGAAAGAGACTTACCAGCAAGCAATAAAATAATTGATGGGAGCAGACTGGATAACATCAACTTCAATTGCGCCACCGTTGTATGATAGACCATTGGGATATGACTTTCCCCTAGTCTATGATCATACAGAGAAACAAACTGATAAGGTAAGTACTTTGAAGAGATTTTTAATAAGTTGTTTAGATTTAATGAAGGATGAATCTGCATTGAGTAGTCTGTGCAGAATGATTGACCATTGTGCCCAAGAAAAAGAGTGACATGTAGTACCCAAAGCAGTCAACCATGTGCACAGTAAGAAGTGGACAAATAGGGAGTTTAGGCTCAGTGCATAGATAGGATCTCACAAAATGGACAATATAATTATGGATTTAGGCTCTGATGTAAATGATATACCAAGATAGACTTGGGAAATGATGGGCCAGTCGAAGCTTATTTGGTCTACTATCCAGTTGAGATTAGCAAACCAACATAAGATCATTCCAGTCGGAAGGTTAACAAGAGTAAATGTCAATATTGATGGAGTGCGCAATGTAGCAGACTTCGAAGTGATCAAAATAGTAGATGGCAATACACTGTATCCAACACTATTATGACTTGATTGGCCTTTTGATAATTAGACGATCATTGACCTAAATAAGAGATAGATGGTATTCGAGGTAGAAGACTTGAATGTCGTTGCACCATTAGACCCCACAGAAGGGAAAATGTATGTAGAATCAACAAAGATAAAAGATCTTGATAATCTATATAATATGGCTGTGCGGATGGATGATTATGTGAATCCTATAGCCGAAGGTGTATTCGATTGGAGGAGTATTATCTCATGTGCATCAGACTCAGAAGACGCTATGGATAATTGGAACCAAAGACTGCATGAAGTGTCGACAAGGAAGTGTGCTTGAATTACTTGTGCTTTGAGATGGATTGGGACCAAAATAGTCGAACCTCCAAGGTATTATGGACTAACACCTATATAATCATTTATAAATGAGTTTGAAGTGCAGATTCTAGATCAATAGAGACTCTTGGCCTTATATGTCTCACTAAAAGCGACTTCAACAAGATGGTGGGTTGCGCACAAAGATTGTATAAGAGATTGGAAGCAGTGTAAAAGGTTACTACGAGGTAGATTTGGGACATAGAATGAAAGTATCATGCCAAAGTATAATGTATTAAGTTGTCCAATAGATCATGTTATGAAGTGGAGATTGGTACCAAGACAAGAATAGACTCACTTATTTGTGCCTACTCTGGACATTATTCCCAATAATTGGTACATTGAACTAGAAGTGCGTAGAGGGACAGAAGATTGGGAAGAATTAACCAGGAACTTCAAGGTAACATTCAGTTTTGAAAGTAATAATCCTTTGATTGACTCAGCATTCTAGGTGCTCAAAAATAAGATTTTTGCATCAAAGGACTTGTTGGGATCAATGCCTTTGTATAGTGCACCTAGAGTCACTGCAACAGTTGAAGAATTCATGCATTGTTAGAATGTCACAAAATAAGTCCAAGACAAGTACCAAGATTTGTTTCCAACGATGTTCTTAGATATTAAAGGAATTGTTGGAGAATTAGGAGAAATGAAGATTCCATTAAATCCATATGCGAAACCTGTGCGACAGAGACCCTATAGAATGAACCCAAAATATAAGAAGGTAAAAGAAGAGATAAACAAAATGTTAGAGGTTGGTATTATAGAACCTATTGAAGAATCAACGTGGATCAGCCCTATGGTGGTTCAAGATAAGAATATAAAAGGAATCATGATATGCATAGATCTGAGGAAGTTGAACAATGCATGTTTACATGACCCTTTTCCTACGCCTTTTACCGATGAAGTATTAGAGAATGTAGGGGGTCAAAGAGTTTATTCTTTTACATATTGATTCTTGGGATACCACCAGATCATGATTGTGCAAGAAGACTGATATTATACGACATTTTTGACAAAATGGGGTTGTTACCAATACATAGTTATGCCATTTGGGTTGAAGAATGCACCAACGATATTTTCCAGAGTAGTTGTTGTATCCTTTAAAGAGTTTATTCATAAGTTCTTAGAAGTGTACCTAGATGATTGGACAACATTTAGCCTATTGAAAGATCATGTTGAACTTTTGCGCTTAAAGTTGGATAAATGTAGGCAATACTAGATCTCATTGAATCTGAAGAAATGAATTTTTTGTGTGCATTTTGGAATTTTGTTAGGCCATGTGGTGTGTAAACAGGGATTGATAATGGACCCTGCAAAGATAATAGTGATTGTTGATTTACCACCACCGACTTTCGTGCGACAGTTGAAATCCACATTGGTTCATACAAGATATTATTGAAAGTTCATCAAAGGATATGCACAAATCACAACCCCTATGAAGAAGTCATTGAAGAAGGAAGTGAAATATCAATGGGATGATGAATGTCATAAGAGTCTGGATACACTGAAACAAAATATGGTCACCGCCCTGATTTTAGTTTTTCCTGACTGGAGCAAAGAATTTCATGTACATGTTATGCATCGTCAATAGCATTGGGAGCAGTGTTGGCACAACCGAGTGAAGGAGAGATAGACCATCTGATTGCATTCACCAGTAGGAAGTTATCCTCTACAAAGCATAACTACACTACAATAGAACGAGAAGGTTTGGCGATGGTATATGCCTTGCAGAAGTTCAAACATTACCTACTTGGATCACACTTCAAGATGTATACAGATCACTCTGCATTGAGATACCTAGTGAACAAGCCAGTGTTGGGGGGAAGAATATGCAGGTGGCTCCTATTGTTCATGGTATATGACTTCGAGGTTATCGTGAAACCAAGAAAGTTTAACTCAGGACTGGATCATTTGTCACACATACTGTTAAGTTAAGATGTAGGCAACTTGGATGATAGTTTACCAGATGTGCACTTATTCACGATTCAGATGGTGGATGACTATTTTACAGAAATAGTTTAGTTTTTGAGCATAGGAGTAGCCCCATTAGACTTCACAGTGGCACAGAAGAAACAACTTGTAGTGAAGGTGGCAGACTGTCGGTTGATAGTAGGAAATCTATACAAGTTAGGTGCAGATGACATTCTGCGACGTTGTGTATTGGAACATGAAAGAAATATGGTACTATCTGAGGCACATGAAGGGGTTGCAGGAGGTTACTATGTAGGGAAAGAAACATCCCAAAAGATTCTGCGAGCATGATTATGGTGGCCCACCATGCATAAAGATGTTAAAGAATTATGCCATAGTTGTGACATTTTCCAGAGCCTTGGGAATCCTTCTAGGAGAGATGAAATATCCTTGGTTCCACAAGTGACTTTACAAGCATTTGAAAAATGGGCAGTGAAATTTTTTGGGCCGATTAATCCACCAACAAGATGATCAAGAGCTAGGTATATTATTACTATGACAAATTACATAACCCGATGGGTCAAGAAAGAACCAATCATAGACTGCAGTGCGGAGACAACTACACAATTTTTATTCGAAAATGCAGTCACAAGGTTTGGATGCTCCAAGATACTTATGAGTGATCAGGGAAATAAATTTTTGAATAGGATTGTTGCAACATAATAATTTCAGATCCATCATCAGAAGAGTACACCATACCATCCTCAGGAAAATGATATAGTAGAATCTTTTAATATATTTCTAGAACATGCATTGACAAAGGTTTGCAACGTAAGTCAAGATGACTAGGACTTGAATATTCCAACAGTTTTATGGGCATATAGAACCACAGGCAAGAAACTAACATGATTGACTCCATTCAATTTGACGTATGGACAAGAGGTTGTTAAGTCAATGGAGTTTATTGTACCAAGTCTGCACATTGTTGCAATGGTAGAGCTTACAGATTCTGGCACAGTGGAAAAGAGATTGTTAGAACTAATGGAATTAGAAGAGGATCATTTCATCACAGGTTTCCATCAACATGTACAGAAAGCACGTGAGAAAGCTTGGCATGACAGGACAAACATATCAAGTAGAAGAGATTTCATACTGGAGATTTAGTGTTACTTTATGACAACAAGTTTTTGCAGCACCCAGGGAAGCTCCAGATGCATTGGTTAGGACCATGCATGATAAGGTTCATTACAAAAGAAGGTGTTGTTCAGCTGGAGTATTTGGATGGAGAAGTTATGGAAGGGATGGTTAACAGAAGTAGGCTGAAACTGTACATGGACAACTGTGCTTCTGCACACTAGTCCGAACTATGCAGAATGTGTCCCATAGTGTATTATAGTGTAGGTGGAAAAAGAAATAAAAAGTAAACAAAAGAAGAAAAATCAATTAAAAGTGTTTGACGTAGGAGACAAAAGGTTGGAAGGAAGATTAGAAGTATTGTTCAACCGATTAAGTTAACAAGTGTTGCAAAGACGAAGTAAACATAGAGGAACTGTGTGCAAAAAGGAAGATTGGAATGCGACAAAAGCATATGAAGAAAGAGGGAAAAGTATTTAAGAAAATACATGACGAGATATGCAATAAAGAGCGAACATGATGGTGAAGTAGTGGCACCACGTAGCCATAAATGTAGATCAAAAAGAAGATTTTGACATGCTGGAGAATCTAACGGATAATTCGTCTAAGATATAGAGTTAATGAAGCACCAAGGCAAGACATAAATGCTTAGTCAAGTGGGTTATATGGTAAGTTTGGGCGTGAATGATCCAAATGGATATCGGTGGCCACCCACCTTTTCCAACTGGCTCAAAACAGTTTTCTGGCAATTTTGGCAATTTACTATTTTTAGAAGTTTTCACTTCCGGGGCCATTTTGAGGGCCTAAATGAAGGTTTTTCAGGATCAAGCTTCTCAAAGATAACCTACAACATGATTGAGGCCCCAAAATGAATCTCCTCAACGATACCTTTCCAACGGGCTATCATATGCCTAAAACGAAGATCGTATGCAAAAGTTACGACCTCGGGAAGTTAATGTGCTAACTTACCCAAACGGTGCCCACATGACTTTTGGTGCTTCATCTCCTAGGGTTAGGTTTTTGGATGTCTAGGGTTTTTGGAATTCCTATTTATTGTAAAAGGCCTTCAGAGCCTCATTGTAATGATCTTCTTGCGAATGAGCGTAACCATCACATCTCTTCTCAGAGATAAGTCGCCACCATTCCAACAAGCTTGTTTCCGCTGCATTTTACAGTTTCAGATTATTTCATTATTGAATAGAAAACTGGTTTTACTGTATCTTTGTTATTTTGTGTTAAGAATCTTTTAATAATCTGTATTCATTTCGTTCTGCTCGTAAAATCTGGATCAGTGGTTTCAGAGCGGTTTGCTCCTTGTTGTCTTAATGCATGTCCCCAACGAGGTCAAAGTACAAAGAGTTGGGTCTTGAGCTTGTTTCTCTTGAGGACAAAATTTCTCGCACGCCCAAGAGACCTCTCATGGCAGGAGAAAAGAAAGATGATGGGACAGGAGATTCTTTCAAACTGTTGATTGAGGAAGTCGTCACACAATAGAGGAATGAGATGATGGATAGTTTCGCGCAAATCCTTCGGCAGCTACCAATAGACGACGCATCTTCTTCG
Organism: Picea mariana; assembly: GCA_032191745.1. NCBI lineage: Eukaryota > Viridiplantae > Streptophyta > Pinopsida > Pinales > Pinaceae > Picea > Picea mariana. The sequence continues at coordinate 19,772 of JASDQU010190487.1, forward strand.
AGCAGAGGCGCCACCCCCTTCAAGGTACAAATAAACTTCAATATTCCTATATTTGAAGGTCAGATAGACGCAGATGCTTTAGACAAGTGGTTGAATCTGCTAGAAGGGTATTTTTCTATCCATAACTTCTTGAATAGAGAAAAGATTACTGTTGCGCTCCTCAAAGTCGTCCCCCATGTCAAATATTGGTGGGAAACATTCTGTGAGCAAAAGGAAACAGAGGAAACTTCATTATCTACAGTCACAACCACTTGAGATTCCTTTAGGGATGCTATTAAGGAACAATACTACCCTGTCGGAAGTTATGACGATTTATATACCAAATGGACCACACTGCGACAAGAAAGAGACCAAGCAGTTCCATATTTCACAAATATCTTCCATAGCTTGCGCACCAAGCTGGGTATCAAAGATTCAGAGCG
>JASDQU010190489.1:4240-15551 GCA_032191745.1 Picea mariana
ATTAGTTTTATGTGAGAATCCAAATCACAAATTAGTTTCCTATTTTAAGAGAAAATTAGCTTCCTAGTCTTAAGGAGGAAGTTAAGGGTCTCATGGGTTGGCTTGGACTTTTCCTCACTTTATTACAAGTGGATTCCTAGTCTCAAGGAGGAAGTTAAGGATCTTTCTCGATTTTTTCCTTGGGTAGGTACTAGATCCTAAATTCATGGATCTTGTCTTTTTGTATTATGGAGCTAGGAAAACTTATTTAAACCCCTTTATTGAGAGGATTTTAGAGGCCCTTTTGGAGAGAAACAAGCACTCATGCTTGTGGTTTGTACGTAAGCCCCTTAATTGGGAGAGTTGAGCCCCTTATTGGGAGAGTATGTGAACCCCTACATTGGGAGAACTATGCCCCAAATTGGGAGAGTCATGTTGCCCCTTCATTTGGGAAAATATGTAACCTTTTTCTGTAAAGGAGAACCAACCGCTCATTAGGAGAAGCAATGAAAAGCGATTTGTATTCCAAGCGGATCGGGAGACGTATCCAGAAGGTTTTGGTGAACTTCATTAACAACTCGGTGATCTCTTCCTTTTATGTGATTGTCTCATGTTTCTTATGCATATCTGTATTTCCGCAATTATGATTATTAAATGCATATTGTAATGGATTATGAGATTAACAACTCATGCACCAAGTTTATATTGAATTTGGATACAAGCATTTCATAAGAACATTCGTTCACCTTTAATGTAGTCAAGTTCAATTAAAATGATCTTATAACTAATCATTTCATTAAGTGAACCTAGAAGCAAATCAAGTTTGGTATCAAGGTCACCCCAGATTCAGATCAACATATCACCAGAAACGGAACGACGTGTACTATCTATCTATGATAGTATTACCTACAATTTCATTGTCCTTCATCTCCATATTCCTTAAACAACTTTGGGTCCCATAACCACACCTTTTAGGCTACATGTAGACTACAACAAATGTGCCCAACTAACTCGCCACCAATATCAATCATACAAATGTGAATCAATTGTGCAACATCTCTGTAACTCTCCAAGGGTTAACATCAATCTCTAAGGGTTGAAATTGATATTTAAGATCACTCTCCAAGGTTTGACATCAATGACAACCAACTTTCCAACAATTTCATTCAATATATCATGAGCATATAATCATAATCAACATCACATCAAATACACAGTACACCAAAATTTACGTGGAAACCCAAATGGGAGAAAACTACATAGTGTTTTCTTATATATTGTCAAGAATACATTCATTGGAAGCACCAACTTTCCAATTCTCCAGATACAATTGGGAGGCTACGACCCCCTACTTATAGGCTCCAACCTGAAGGAATATACAACTCCCTGAATTCTTTGGATCCAACCAAAAGAAGGCTACAAGCCCATGATTCTCAAGCTCCAACCTAAAGGAAGCTCCAACTCCCTATGTTCTCCAACACCAACCAAAAGGAGGCTACAACCCCCTTTCCTTGCCCCATATTACTGCCCTGAAATATAAGTGTAGACCAAACTATCACYACCATAATCACTACCACTGTCAACCTTTCACTATCAACATGTCACATCAGCYTGTGACTACTACTGTCACATCAACCAACCTGTCACTATCAGTGTCACATTAACCAACCTATCATTGTCATTATCACATCAATCAACCTATCACTATCACTGTCACATCAACCAACCTATCACTGACCTTKTCACTGTYACTATCATTATCATTTCCATCKTCATTGTCACTATCACTATCACCGTCACTGATATACCATCATCAACCARATCCACTCACATAKATATCACCAAACCATGTACATCACTCATCAACCATGTATATAAATCATATACATCAAATTGTACCAACCATGCATCATCCTGTACCAAACCATGCATCAACCATGCACCAACACCTGTACCAAACCATGCATCAAACATGCACCAACACCTGTACCAAACCATGCACCAACACTTGTACCAAACCATGCATCAACCATGCACATCAATACCTGTACCAAACCATGCATCAACCATGCACCAACACATGTACCAAACCATCAACCATGTACCAACATGTACCATAAATCATGTATAATGAGATGTGCCACAACCATATACCATATCAATCATGATATGTTTCAATCATCCCATACACCATGTACCATAAAATATTAAAAATGAAGTGCCTCAAAAATGTACTCAAGCATGTACCAATATCACCAACATATGCCTCTAACCATGCACCATATCATCAACCATATACCACAAACAACATGCCAATCATCCACAGACCATGTACCATAATATGTACCAAGAAAATACTATCAATGGTGTACCTCAACAAAGTACCAACATCACCAAGAGGTGTATCTCATACATATGCTATCATATACCAAGTGTGAACTTCAACCATGTACCAACATCTCAAAGATATGTCTCTGATAATGAACCATAACCATGCCATATACCAAACCAGATATCAAGATATCCAAGAGTGTAYGTCTAACAAGGTATCATGTCATCACCAAGGTGTACCATACCATGTATCATCAACACTAAGAATGTGCCATAACAACATAAGCATAACCCTTAAAAATTACCTCTGATCATGTAGTTGACCTGATACTCTATAATATTGACTTGTAACCTTTCCTTAGTCCTCGGGAACCTCACACTAGCATATTCCCCATATATGTCTTAGCCTTGTGGGACTAAGAACTCCTGTCTAGTGGGGCCTCGTGTGACGATCACTAGACAACCCGTGGAGGTGCCTCACATGACACCCTCAAGCTGACACACAAGGGCTTGCTTAATTAGGGTTATAGAAAAACCCTAGCTCTCTGCAGCTCCCAAATTTTTGCTATTCCTTTACACTTTCTCCACTGCCTCTGACTTGACCTCATATTCACTAATAGACCAAAATATTCTCATAAGATAGATATTCAATGAATGTGTGAATGTAATTATGAGAGACTCTGTAATGCCCCAAGGTCAAGCCCCAACTGAATTATAAACATGTTTTATAGGTTGGTGAGCCAAGCAATTATAAGCTAGGAGGCTCATGTGATGATTAGGTTGGAGAGCCTAAATGCTAAGGCTAGTGAGCCTATTTTTGTATATGTAAACACTCATATCATTAATAAAATACATCGTTGCATGTAGACCGACCATGATAAAAGAGTATGGGGGACTAAGCTCCACTAGGAAGGGAAAGAGAAGGGCTATGAGACTTGTGAAATGGTCTAAGCTTGAAGGCTTAATTCTAAAAGGAATATTATATTATTGNTTTTTTGCTATTCCTTTACACTTTCTCCACTGCCTCTGACTTGACCTCATATTCACTAATAGACCAAAATATTCTCATAAGATAGATATTCAATGAATGTGTGAATGTAATTATGAGAGACTCTGTAATGCCCCAAGGTCGAGCCCCAACTGAATTATAAACATGTTTTATAGGTTGGTGAGCCAAGCAATTATAAGCTAGGAGGCTCATGTGATGATTAGGTTGGAGAGCCTAAATGCTAAGGCTAGTGTGCCTATTTTTGTATATTTAAACACTCATATCATTAATAAAATACATCGTTGCATGTAGACCAACCATGATAAAAGAGTATGGGGGACTAAGCTCCACTAGGAAGGGAAAGAGAAGGGCTATGAGACTTGTGAAATGGTCTAAGCTTGAAGGCTTAATTCTAAAAGGAATATTATATTATTGTTTCCTAAAGACTATGGTGAGGATAATTGTTTTATACTAAGTCTCATGGAAGAGGGAATGAATCCCAAGTGGAGAGAAATGAGCTCCAGGAGAACCATGTGGCAATCAGGGAGCATGCAAATATAGGTGGGGGGAAATAGTTTGTTTTCCCATCTTTCCCCATTCACTCAAGCACTGAGCCCTCCTCTCCATCATCGACCTCTGCATTACTCACACACCTTGGGAATCTACAAGAAGTTTTGAGTTATCCTGTACCTTACCTGTGATGTACAACACACTTGTAATTTTCTTGAGCCTATACCGTGCCTTAACGATTTGTTTTTTTTGCCAACGCAGTTCCTTGTCTGAGCACGGCCTGCTACCATCATCTATTCTATACTCGAGCTTTGTTGTTGCCATCACCTTTACTCGATTCACTAAGGAACTCAACTGAAGAAGCAGGTTTCCACGCATGTGGTTTGAAGAAGCAGGTTGTTAGGAATGTAAGCAACCCTCTCCAGGTGAGAGAGGTTGTTGGGGAAGTGATTTTCCCAAAGGGAGCCCAATGACAATTATAGTGCTCTGAGAATTCATATCCGGCCTATTATTGAAGCCCTGCAAAGGAAGTGGGGCTGCTGAAGGACTGTTGATAAGAGAAGGGGAACACTTCCTAGGGTGGGATAGTCATGTAGGGAATGAGAGGTTGTAGGTTGTTAGTGTGATTTGGCTCCTCAGACGAAATCCTTCATGTTGATTGTGCAACTTCAAGTTGTCTCACCCTAGCCTAGGAATCCCTTTACCCAGGTGGAGTTTAGTCGTAGCTTGGGGGTGACCCACTGCTAAGAGTGATGAGCAGCGTGGTCTAAGGATGGGAGGTTCATGGAAGGTATGCACGCATTTTGTGGTATTATATAAAAAGATAAGTACCATTTATGTGTTCATTTTCATTCCATGTATTTGTACATGTTTATATTTATGAGTTTTTCATGTATATGTTGTATGTATAGGCTTATGTATAGGCTTATTGTTATTGATCTACGACATAGATCACTGGGAAGAGTACTTAACCGTTGTATTTTTCCAAGTACATATATGAGCCATTAGATCAAGTACAGATCAAGAGGTGAGGGTAGTGGTGAATATCATATCCCGACTGTCAAATCTGCGTGCAAGAAAATGTGAGCCATAGATCTCACAGCAGTTTGTAGATTTGGCACTCTAGGAGAAGCAAGTCCTTAAGTTGTCGAGAGGGAAATCTCTCGAACTCCCAAACTCCAGAGTTGATATGGATTGTTCGTGTTTAAGGACACGTGTCCTCATATTAGCTAGTATTCAGGAATTAGACGTTCAGGAGTTTTGGGGTGTAGTGTGGAGAAGTCTTTCGGAGCCCCAAAGTTCTAAAGCTCCGAAGTTCTGAAACTCTGAAGTCCCGGAGTGGTTCTACACAGTAGATCGTTTGAGAGAAGGCAAACCATTGGATTTCTCGAGTGCTTCAACAATTCGACACTCTGAGGAAATTTTTTTGTGATTGCACAGAAGGATGAGTTTTCCGAAGTTTCAAAGTCCGGAACCAATCCGGACCATTCCTTAATCGGAGACGCATGTTCAAAAGTTTGGTGTTTGGGTGTTTTGACGTGCTATGGCATAGAAAGTTCTGAATTCCCAGAGCCCCGGAGACTCGAAGCTCTAGGAAACAACTATTCAGAAGTTCAGCATTCGAGAGTTATAAAGAATGTTGGAGTAGAATATTCTGAAGCTCAAAGTGTTGAAGTCCTGGAATGTCGTAGTGACGTGACATGATGATGTCACCTAGAGTGATGTGGACCTATTCGGAAGTTCGGTGTTCAGGAGTTTTGAAATATGTTGTGGAAGAAACTTTTGAAGTCCTGAAGTTCCGAAGTCTCGGAGTCTCTAAGTTCTGAAGTCCCAAAGTCCTGAAGTCCCGAAGTTCCAAAGTCACGAAACACCGGAGTGACATGGCCTGTTGACGTCACCTAGGGTGACATGGAAACACTTGATGCTTGCCACATTTCATTGTGTTTCATGTTTTTTAAAGAAATTTTGTGCCAGTTAGTATATGACATGTGTCACCGTCATATAGGGCCACGTGTCCGCTCCTTATTTTTTTCTATGTAGCACCCTTTGGTGCGCGATTGCTGACAAAGTCTCCAGGAGTTCGCCAGTTTGGCATTCGGGAGAAATAAGGTATGATGCAGTAAGAACCTCTAAAGCCCAAAGCTCCAAAGCCCCATATACCTGAAGCTCTAGATAAGCACACATCAGCTAAGCGCTTGGTCATAGTCCTTGGTCTTATGCGACTAGAGTCAAAATAAAATGGGGCTACTACCCGAATTGATGTTTTCAAATATAGAAGGGGGATAGAAGAAGGAATTTGTGGGGTTTTGAGCTATATAGACCTGCCCCTAAATATGTAAAGAAGGCATGTGTACTTTATGAGAGGATCTAGCATGGGTCCAAGATCCAATTCAACTCTAAAGAAGAAGAACATTTGTACAGAGATTACCTTCCATGCAAGACAATTTTCAAATATTCATAACTTCCTACTCAAAACTCAGAATTGAGCAAGGGAGCAGTCATTGGAAAGATCTTGGAAAGTAGAACATAAATGTTCACCCAAAATATTGATATGAATATTCAATTTCTCATAAAATCAGAAGAAAGAAGTCGGATGTATTATTGAACCACAATGGTTCATATTTTTCATGAAATTGTTGAGTCAGTTAGCCTAAAAAAGTTATGTTGGCTGCACATTTTGCAGTGTTAACAGTAACTAGATCAGGCCCAGATCAGCACCAAGTGCAGAGAGATGGAAGAGACACAAGGGGCTTACATTCAGGAATATGATATCATAGGAATGAATTTCCATTTGGGTATTGAAGGAACAAACTCCAATGGACATGGAGAGGGAAAGGATGAAAACTTGAATATGGAAGAAACCATTAGAAATTTGCATAAAGATGTCCAAAGTCAAAAAGATGGTAATGAAATGATTATGAAATCCAAGGAGCATCAGGAAGACTTCAACATGAAATTAATGTAGAGCCTAGACAKAATTGAAAAGAAATTGGATAASGAGAATGGCTCAAGCAAATCAGGAAGTCATAGGTCTCATGAGGAGAAAGGAATATCAAGGAGTGCTAGCATACATCACCATCACTCCTCAAATCATTCTAATAGGAGAGTGCCCAACAACTCTAGTTCATMCCCTGTYAGGAAGCATCAAAAGAGGTCTAGGGTGGATGAACTATGAGGAGAAATGAAAAAAATCAAACCTCCTACATTTGAGGGTGAGCACAAGAAGGATGAAGATGTCGATACATGGCTGCTAGGAATGAGAAAATATTTTCAATTGCATAATTATTCTTCTCATGCAGAAGGAAGAATTGTTATCTACTATCTCAAAGGAAAGGCATTCATGTAATGGGATTAGCTTGTGCAGGTGCAACACATCAAAGAGAAACATGTTACTTGGAAGGAATTCACGAAGTATTTTGAAAAAAAATACTTGACTAAGATATACTATGACAAGAAAATGAAAGAGTTATTTGAACTCTAGCTTGGAAGTATGACCATTGATGAGTATGAAAGAAGGTTTTTGGAACTGTTGAAGTATGTCTCCTTCACCAAGGATGAGACTGCTAAGATTCATAGGTATCTGAGTGGGTTGCCATCTTTCATCAATGGAAAGATTCAATATGATGATTCCAGGACATTGGAAGAGACCATAAGGTGAGCTAAATGCCTATATGATCAGCAGAAAGGAAAGCCAACTTTCCAAAAAGTTTGGTAATACAAGAAGAAGTTCAAGATGGAACAGAGGAAGAAGGGTAATAATCCACCTTTCTTCAAAAATAGTCCTCGAGGACAACCAAACTCTAGAGAGCCCAGAGTGATTGAGACAAGTGGGCAAAGGCCAAGGAAGCCACCCATTCAATGTTAGGGTTGTAAAGGAGATCATTTGTATAGATATTTTCCTCACAGAAGTGACAAAGTGAGAGTTGTTCACAATGTATAGCAAGCTAAAATAGTCGAGGACATGGGCAGAAATGTACCAAGGATCTATGCATCCCTGGACAACAAGCAAGCCAAAKTTCAATCACACATTATTGAAGTGGAAGGTATGATCAACAACCAAACCATTGCAATTTTAATTGATTCAGGAGCTATTTATAGTTATATAGATCCTAAGGTGATGGAAATATTGCATTTTCCAAGAAGAAAGCATGGGAAATCTTGGTTGGTGCAGTTGGCTACCGAAKCCAAGAGAAAAGTTAATGAGTTTGTTAAGTCATGTCTAGTGAGCATGATGGGATGATCATCAAGACAGATTTGAACATCTTGCYTTTAGGTTCCTATGACTGTCTAGTTGGGATGGATTGGTTGGACCAACACCATGTTGTMTTAGACTGTCATAACAAGGCATTTACTTTCCTAGMTAAGGAAGGGAACCTAAGGACAATCCAAGGAATTCCCAGGGTAGTAACTATCAGAGAAATCTCAGTAATGCARCTGAAGAAATGTTACAGAAAGGGATGTCCAATATTTGCAGCTCATATGGAAGAAACACCTAAGGATAAGGTGTCAAATATTGAATATTATGCAGTCCTAAGAGAGTTTGAGGACGTGTTTAAATAAATACCAGGATTACCTCCTAAAAGAGATATTGATTTCTCTATAAATCGGATGCCTGGAGAAACTCCAGTATCCAATACTCCTTACAAGATGAGTACACCAGAACTGAAGGAGTTGTAAATGCATCTTGAATAGATTCTGAAGAAGGGATACATACACCCAAGTGTGTCACCTTGGGGTTCCATAGTTGTATTTGCGAAGAATAAGGATGGGACATTGAGACTGTGTATTGACTACAGACAGTTGAACAAAGTAAATGTAAAGAATAAGTATCCTTTGCCAAGGATCGATGACCTCTTTGATCAGCTGAAGAATGCAAAAATATTCTCCAAGATTGATCTCAGGCCAGGTTATCATCAGGTATGAATTAAAGAAGAAGACATCAACAAAATTTCTTTCTGAACAAGATATGGGCACTATGAGTTCACAGTGGTGCCATTTGGGTTATCAAACGCACTAGTTGTCTTCATGTGTTTAATGAATGGTGTTTTCAGAGAGTACTTAGATAAATTTGTCATTGTCTTTTTGGATGACATCCTTATATATTCCAAGTCAGAAGAGGAACATGAGCAACACTTGAAGATGGTACTACAGGTATTGAGAGAGCATTAGTTGTATGCCAAATTGAGCAAGTGCTCATTTTATCAGAACCAAATTCATTATTTGGGGAATATCATATATGAGGAAGGGATCACAATGGATCCTGAAAATATTGAGGCCATTAAAGGATGGTCAACACCAAACAGTGTGACAGAAGTCAGATCCTTCATGGGTCTCGTTGGCTACTATAGAAGATTTATTTTAGGATTCTCAAAGATTGCACACCCAATTACTTCCTTGCAAAAGAAGGGAGTAAAGTTCCATTGGTCATTGGAGTGTGAAAAGAGCTTCCAACACTTGAAGAAATTATTAACTAGTGCTCCAATTCTAAGGATTACATATCCAAATGAAGACTTCATTGTATGTACAGACGCATGTAAAGAAGAACTTGGTGGAGTCCTTAGTCAGAATGGATATGTTGTATGTTATTAATCAAGGAAGTTGAAGGAGCATGAAAGACACTATGCCACTCATGATTTGGAGTTGGCAGCCATAGTGCATGCCTTGAAGAAGTGGAGACACTACCTCATTGAAAAAAGGTTTGAATTGAGGACAAACCATAATGGTCTGAAATATTTAGTTGATCAACCAACTTTAAATGCCAGGCAAAGCAGATGGTTGGAATTTCTCGGTGAGTATGACTTAGATATAAATCATATCACGGGGAAAGAGAACAAGGTGGTTGATGCACTCAGCAGGAGAGTGCATGAATTGCATGCTACAACCATCAGCATGTGTCAATCTGATTTGAAGGGCAGAATCTTAGAGGCTGCAAAATCATATTTGCATTACATGGAATTAGTGGAAAAATTACAACAAGGTAATTTGCAGCAGAAAAATGAAGATTACAAGCTGGGAATTGATGAAATTCTCATGTATAGAAACAAGATTTATGTACCCAATTCTCAGGAATTGAAAATTTTTATACTGAGGGAAATGCATGATGTGCCTTATGTTGGGAACCCAAGGTATCAGAAAACTATTACAGCTATCAAGAGCCAATATTATTGGCCAAGCATGAAGAAAGAAATTGTTGAGTACATTGCCAAATGTTGGGAGTGTCAAAAGGTCAAGGCTGAGCATAGGCACCCAGCTGGTTTGTTGCAGCCATTACCCATTCCTGAGTGGAAATGGGAAGTACTGACAATGGATTTCATCACCAAGCTGCCCATAACAAACAAGCAGCATGATTCTATCATGGTAGTGGTGKACAAGCTTACTAAAGCTTCCCATTTCATTCGAGTGAAGCTCAATCACAAGGMAATTAATGTTGTTGATATTTATATGAGGGAAGTAGCTCAATTGCATGGTATACCCAAGACAATTGTGTCTGACAGAGACCCAAAGTTTACCTCAAAGTTTTGGAAAGGTTTATTTAAAGGATTTGGAACAAATATGAATTTTAGCACAGTTTATCATCCWGAATCTGATGGGAAAACAAAGAGGTTGAACCAAGTGATCGAAGATATGTTGAGGATGTATGTGATGGATAAACCATAAAAGTGGGAAGACTATCTACACTTGGTAGAGTTTGCTTAAAACAATGGGTACCAAGAATCTCTAAAGATGAGCACATTTGAGGCACTTTATGGCAAAAAGTGCAACACGCCAGTAAGTTGGGACAACCCAGCAGATAGAGCAGTAGTTGGGCTAGAGTTGCTCAAGGAAATGGAAGAGAAGATGTCAAAAATAAAGAATAATTTAAAGGTTGCTCAAGACAAGCATAAAATCTATGTTGATAAGGGCAGAATTCACATGGAATTTTGCGTAGGTGTTCATGTATTCCTGAAAGTGAAGGCCAACAAAAGTTCCCTGAAATTGGGAAATTGCTCCAAGTTGGCAGCTCGTTATTGTGGGTTGTTTGAAATCCTAGAGAGGATTGGACCTGAAGCTTATATTCTTTCATTACCAACATCTATGTATATTCATAATGTATTCCATGTATCATTGCTCAAGAAGTATATACCTGATGCTAATCATGTTATTGATTGGAATGTGATTCAGGTGGAGCAAGAAGGTGCTTTTCAAGTGCATCCGGTGTGCATACTGAATCAGAAGATCAAGCAACTATGAAATCAATCCATAGGGCTAGTAAAGGTCCAATGGACCTAATATGATCCTGAGGATGCAACATGGGAGCATGAAGATATTATGCAGGCAGAATACCCGCATCTTTTTGAATATTTTTGAAAATCATGATGGTAATATGTAAATAAGTTGCACTAAGGATAGTGAAAAAATAAGGGGGGGGGATTGCAATACCCCAAGGTCAAGCCCCAACTGAATTGTAAACATGTTTTATAGGATGGTGATCCAAGCGATTATAAGCTAGGAGGCTTATGTGAT
>JASDQU010190490.1:5494-20193 GCA_032191745.1 Picea mariana
GAATGATTTTTTTTTTTTTTTTTAACAAAAAAAAAATTATTTTTGTTTTAAATTATTGTTTTCTGACCAAATTTTAAATTGTTTTCAGTTCTTTTTAGTTTTTCTTTGGTTTTCACCATTTCGTTAAGGTTTGTTGTTTTTTTTTTTTTAAATTTGGATTTTCAATATATTTTTTAAATGTATATTTGTCTTCATTAAAAAATATGTTTGTGAAGATTTTCTCTTTTCTCTTTATTTATTTTTTAATGTAAATTTAAGAAAAAAACAAGTTAGTAAATAAATTTTCAAGTGACCATTTAGAATCCAATTTTAGGTTTTTTATTTGTGTAGGGATTTGTTGTCGAGGCCACATTTTGAATTAGGTCTTAATTAGCTGTAATTTTAACATTTAGAAAAAATATTTTTCTTTAGGTAGAGTCATGTTTATATTTAGGTGTTGATTTTAAGGTTTTTCTAAGCAACTATTTTATGTTTTAAGGCCATGCTTGAAAAAAGTTGTAATTTTGGCTCGATCAGAAAAATTGGTGCTATCGATAGCACCGCGTTTTGATTTGGGGGTTGATTTTAGAGTTTTTTTGAGGAACAATTTTATCCGTTAAGCCCATGCTTGAAAAAAGTTGAAATTTTAACTCGGTTACAAAAAATGGTGCTACCAATAGCACCACTTTTTGATTTGGGGGTTGATTTTAAAATTTGTTTGAGAAACCATTTGATCCTTTAAGCCCATGCTTGAAAAAAGTTGTAATTTTGACCCGGTTACAAAAAATGGTGCTATCGGTATCACAACTTTTTGATATGGGGGTTGTTTTTCATGTTTTTTATGCAAAAATATGATTTTTAAGGGCTAGAGTTCTCGTTTTGAGGTCACAGTTCTCATTAAGTTGGTAACTATGTTATATGAAGAAGATTCGGCATGTGCATGCTCATCATCTCAGACAGGTGGATGAATGAAGGTGATTGTATGGGGCTGCTCAGGTGTATGCAAGACACATTCCTCGAATTGGACACTTCGCTCAATGATGAGACAGTGCAAGGAAAGATCAATAAGTCTATATCCCTTCACAACGTCAAGGTATCCAAAATAAAAACACTCACTTCTATATGGATCAAGTGCCTTCCTCTTTTCAAAGGGAATCTGGGCCCATGCACATGAACTGAAAATACGAAAGTGGGTCACTTCCGGTTTGAGGCCGCTCCAAGCCTCGTAGGGGGTCTTATCCTTGAACAATCTATGGGAATATTTGTTTTGGATGTATGTTGCACAATTAAGTGCTTCGGCCCATAGTCTCTATGGTAGTGACTTTGCATGCAACATGCAATATCCCATCTCCTTTAGATATCTGTTTTTCTTCTCAGCAACTTCATTTTGTTGCAGAGTATAGGGAACTATGTGCTACAACTGAATCCCTTCTTCATGGAAAATATTATGAATCTTATGATTGAAATACTCTCCCCCATTATCAGTTCAAAGGACTTTGATTTTCTTTCCAGACTATGTCTCAAAAAGGGATTTCAAATCTTTGAGGTGTTTAAAGACCTGAGATTTTTGCCTGAGAGAGTAAATCCATGTAAAACATGAGAAATCATCAACAAAAATGAGATCAAACCTCCCTTTTTTGACCCTTGGTTGCAGAAAAGGACCCATGAGGTCACTATGGATCAGATCTAAAAACACAGAAGCTATCTGAGACTTTCCTTTGTCGAATTTCTCTTGAGCATGTTTTCCAAGAACACATCCCTCACATGCTCCCTAGGAGAAATGGATTTCTGGTAGACCATGAACCAGTATTTTCTTGATAAGTTGTTGCATGTATATGAAATTAAAATGTCCAAACATTTCCTACCATATCCTACTACTTTCATCAACATGAGTAAGTAGTAAAGCAGAATCCGGTTCAATAAATTCAGAAAATGTATGCAATCTAGACTGATGATTTACGTCACTGGTAGCAATCCTGGAGTTGGTTTGCATGTCATATATGTCCATGTAATTTGGTGTGAATATGACTTTCTTTTAGGTGCCAAAATTTTTCAACTGATACATGGAGAGAAGGTTGACGAAAATTTTGGGAACGTGCAACACATTCTCGAAGCTTTTGTTGGTGAGTTCAATCCTTCCTTTCCCAGTGACTTTGACTAAAGAGTTTCCCCCCATCATAATAGGAGTACCTTTGCATTCATCCAATGAAGAATAGACTACTTTTGAGGCAGCCATGTGATGTGATTCTCCTGAATCTACGATCCAAGCATCGAGAGAGGAGTTTATGGCAATCAGGCCATGGATAAAATTTCCTTTCTTGAGATTCTGATATTCTGGCTTCTTTTTCTTGGGACCCTCAGGGATGTGATCTCCAAGGTTGTTTTGCTGAAGTATTTAAGTCATTAGATATTTTTTTTTCTACATGCATGTGGATTCTGGATGGAATTCTTTGTGACAATACATGCATTTCTCCCCTTTCCTTCCCTTTTCCCCTTTGGATCCCAAGGCATCAGTGAAGGGTTTTGAGTACCCTTCCTTCTTTAGATTTCCATGATCTTTCTCTTTTCCTTTATATTTAGATTTATGATATTGATGGCTTCCACCTTGCATAGTAAGTGCATGCACCTTTGGGACTTTGATTTTCACCTTGTTGATAAGCTTGGTTTGCTCTTGTGTCAGTGATTCGATAAAGTACTCAAGAGAAGGCATCTTCCAGGTGGCTCCAGAGGTGAATCTGATCGAATGGAATATGGACAAAAACAAGGAGAATTCAAGACCAATTTTGGAGAGAAAGGTTAGAACCATTTGTTTATCCTCCTTAGATTTATCAACCCTGCAAGCTTTGAGTTGCGACAATAAATACTTAAATTTTGTAAAGAAATCTTGGATATTATCGAATCTTTTTGGATCTAATGTGAACAATTCCACCTACAGCATGTGTCTCCTCATCTCATCATATTTTACAAAGATACATTTCAAGGTGGTACAGGCTTCATTGGGATTCTTACAGGAAGATATGTGAAAAAGGAGATCGGGAGAAATAAGACTGCAAATTGTTCTAAAACATTCGTCCATTCAATTTAAATACTTGTATTTTTCTATGGATGATGTTGGTTCTGTGTCTATATTCAATTTTAACCTGTACAATACTCTGTTTCGAAAATGTATCACTTTTTTCTCCTTCCATTCAAAGTAGTTGTAAGGTGTAAGAATGAATTCTTTTGGGAAATCCATATTTCCACTGTCTTCAATCTTTTGTACTTGCAAAACAAAATTGATGCAGATTTTTCTTAGCAGTCTGTCAGCTCTGATACCATTTAAATGTGTTGAACCTAAACATCATATATATAGATAGAAAACACTACACATATTTTCAGAGATAAATTGAGAAAGAAGAAGAAGGAGAGAAAGAATGGAAAAATTCTCATCAACCGTAATGAATAATGAATAATTTGCACATGATATACTATGTATAACTCAATGAATGTGCAATGAAGGAGAACCAATATTCCATAGTGGTATTATAGAGTGATCTAGACACACACTAACAATTACAGGAGTGAATTTCCACCTAGTCTAGTCTCTCGGGAAGTTACGGGAGTGAACTCCCACCTAGCTGAGTTAACTAGTCAACTAGTCTTCAGTTAACTGACTGAACAGATTGTAGTGAGGAGTATATCAAGGAATCAAGGGTAATGCGTCATTCTGGTGATGATCCCAAAGAAATTTCCCATTATCATGGTGATGATCCCAATGTTTCATGGTGACAAAACCAATGCAACATCTAGACTCAAATCAACTAGTCAAACTGAAGTGTCAACTGAAAGAGAATATTCTCTAGGTAGAATATTGTCCCCTAAAATATAGGAGACTAGATAATCACTTATTATGACTAATAAACAAGGAAAAACCTTAGGAATAATAAATCTTAGGTGTGTGTGAAGTAACTCCAACACTAACAAAGTTGTATATGCTTTGAGCATGAGATGTTTGATCTTGCATGAATTTCAAGTGAAGACCTTGGGATTTGAACACCTCAAGGAGATGTATCAAGAAGATCCATATTTAAAAGAGGCTTATGAAGCATGTGAGAAACCTTTACTGAGGGAAAAACCAATGGAATTAATATATTATCCAAGGTGGACTGTTATTTAAAGGAAATCAGTTGTGTATCCCGAAGTGCTCAATGAGGGATAACTTGTTGAAGTAAAAACATAGTGGAGGTTTGGCTAGACACTTTGGCCATGATAAAAGATATGCACAGTTGAATTCTTCATATTTTTGGCTACGTATGAGTTCTTATGTGAAGAAATTTGTGGACATATGTAGAATCTGCCCGTATGCTGAAGGAGAGCAACAAAACACTTGATGGTATCAGCCATTTTCTATTCCAGACAGACCATGGGATGTTATAAGCATGTATTTTGTTCTGGGATTTCCTAGAACCCAGAGAGGAAGTGATTCAATTTTCATAGTGGTTGATAAATTTTCAAAGATGTCACATTTCATTCCGTGTCAGAAAACAAATGATGCTACTCATACAAAAAAATTGTTTTTCAAGGAGATTGTGAGATTACATGGATTTCCAAGGAGTATAGTTTCAAACAAAGACACTACATTTATGGGACACTTTTGGAGAACATTGTGGAGGAAGTTGGGGACAAATAGTTATTTCAGTTCACCGTATCATCCTCAAACGGATGGACACACTAAAGTGGTAAATTGGATTTTAGGGAACTTGTTGAGGAGTTTGGTCACTAATCATAATTTTCAATGGGATTAAATTCTTCCCCAAGAAAAGTTTTCACATAATGACTCACCAAATAGGAGCACTAGTAAAAGAACATTCCAAATAATGTATGGAATGCATCCAAGAGGAATTTCATTGTTAAGATATTTGGGACAAGATGATTTATGAAGTGTAGGAGTAGAATAAGTTGCCATAGAGGTGCAAAATTTTCATTATCGGATTAATGGACAACTATAGAATAGAAACCAGAAGTACAAAACCCGAGTAGACCAGAGAAGAAGAGAGGTAAATTGTGAAGTTGGAGATCAGGTTTTGGTACATCAGAGAAAAGAGAGATTTCCAAAATGAAAGTATAACAAGTTGAATATGAAGAAGATAGGGCCATGATTATGAGATTGAATTGCCAACAAACATTGGAGTATCACCCATATTCAATGTAGCATACATGTATCCTTATAGGATGGATGATACAGACGGTGAGGAGGAGATTCAGTAGAAACAACAGATGCCCATAGTAGAGAAGCCACATATAGAGAAGATTCTAGATCACATGGTTGCTAAGAAGACCAAAAGAAAAAATGATTATGAATATCTAGTTAAGTGGAAAGATCTTACCGTAGAAGATGCCATTTGGATAACTGATACTGATATACAAAAGCATGTAGTGACAATGCAGGAGCTCATGGAAAGGAGTCCATGAATCCTTTTGTCCATAGGAGTATGATGTAGGGACATCATCATCAACATTCATCAAGGCAACTGGAGGACATTTCAACATCAAACATGCATTCAAAATGTTTTGGGATCCAAAACAAGAGCGCACCATTTTAATCTTTTGAAAAGATTGTAATAAAAGAGATTTTAATGTTTTTAGGATTGAGCCATTGTATGAAACTGTAATGGATTGTAATTCCTTTAATAAGTTGTAGGATCATACATGTATTGAGCATCGACTCATATCTCGGTTGTAAATTCCATTTATTGTAATAATCCTTAGTGGGAGAATGTTATAATTTTGATATGATAACACTATAATAGTGGGTAGGAAGGATCAAGAATCCCATTTGTGTATAAATATATGTTATATATGCCCAAATGAGGTTTTTGAGGATTATTATTGCTATTGAAAGTTGTGTAAGAGATGCAAGAACTCTTTGTAATAATACTTTGTTGAATGAATATAATAGGAGAATATTACTTCCAGATCTCTGTACATGTTTTCCTTTGAGTAATTGGGTAATGTCATGTTATTTTATTTTTGTGTTTTATATGCCCATGTGTTCATTTCATGGTTAATTGAATGAAACTGTAGTATTCTGTAAGTTCTAATTGTTTCTACTCTGAAGTACTGGTTCAAGGAGTGCACAGTATCCATGGAAGGAGTGAGAAGGTAGATTCATTTTCAGACTCAAAAGCTCAAAAGAGATAATGTGAAATTGTTCAGGTTCAGTGAAAGGAGTGCACATATACTCATTTGATTATAAGAGCTCGAGAAGACCCTTGCAAGGTGTGCATAGGGCCAACACTTATTCGAGTGTTGAGAAAGTCTCCAAGAGGAAGACGAGTGCAAGGAGTGTGTGGGAATATTTTCCAAAAATCTCTAAGTATCAACTTTTCAAAGAAGTACAAGGTGTACGCAAAATACCCAATTCATTTTAATGTTAAAGATTAGGAGAAATAGTGACCATAAGTCTTTGAAGGGAGACCCTCTTTAATTTTATGGTCGAGTGGACGAGATCCACTCGAGGAGGAGTAAACCTTTCCTAGTCATCATATATGGGAAAGTAGCTTGGGTGTTAACCACTGAAGTCCTTTAGACGTCGCATATTCGAAGGTTTTCGTGTGTTGTGTGCAAAGGAGGGAAGTTTCCCGAAGTATTGGGAAATGGAGAATATATGGACCATCTGACTGTGGGGACACCTTCCATAGATATAGAGTAGTTCAAAATTTTGGCTATCCGAAAGAGTTGGAGTGTGATTGTGGAAGTGTGCAAAATTCTCAAAGTTTCGAAGCCCAGAACAAATCCTAATCATCGGCGTAGAGAGCCACGTGTCATTAGATATTGGAGTTTGGATATTTGGTACTCGAGAGGAATTGAGGAATATTTCATTTTGGGTTGATAAATACCGAATTCTTGAAGTCCGGAGTTGATCTCGACCCTCGATCGAAGAGGGACACGTGGAGAGTGGATCTATACTCCATTGATCCGATGGTTGGAGGAATTGTAAGATGGAACAACCAGAACTCCCAAAGTCTGGATTTATGAAGCCAATCATAATCATTGATTAGAGGCAAGGGACAACCATATGATTCAAATCTTTGGAGTTCGTGAATTCAGATAATTTTCATGTTAATGAGGGTAAATCTTCCGAAGCATGGAGGCCCAAAATACTTGTGATTCATAGATCTCTATAGACATCAAGCTCTCCCTTTGTTCGGTCATCTACTAGTTCGGCGTTCAAGAGGAACATTGTGTACTATTGTTGTATTTCCTGAATCCTGGACCTATGAAGTCCCAAATTCTTAGGAAAAGTGAATATTGACCCACGGTTTGGCTCAGGGTCATGTGTAAGACTCTGTTGGAATTTTAGGACCCTCACGAACGCATATTTGCACGCAGGGAAGATGATAAGGCATGTGGAACATAGTTTTCAAGGGCTTGGTAGGAGCCTGAGAGATAATTTGGCTCCATACTGTGAACAATCCTAGACCAGGAGGTCATGTAAGCCCCACGAGGTGGTGGGGGTCTGCGTCATAATTTTTTTAAAACATTACATATCATATTTATGATAAATGTACTAAGTAATTTTGAAATGTACAAATAAAAATGTTTGTAAGATTGTGTGTTGTATATATTTTCTTGAAGATACAATATTATCAAATAAATGGACAATTATATTCGATATAAATGAAGCATTGTTACACATGAAATTCATGAAATGTCATTACAAAACAAGTCATTGTAGAAAAATATAGAAATTGATACACACACTAATTTATTTTATATGGGTTTGGTTTAAATAAATCTTTGAATAGTTCCTTAGTTTTTTTTAGTATGGTTTATGGACATCTACACAATAGAAAAATGTGAATGCATTTTTTCCATTTTTATTTGATAAATCTGGATTCTAAATAGAGAAATTTAAATCCATACTAACACAAGATAATTGTGACACCATATGAAGAAAGGGTTATGTTGGACTTGTTATTAATATGTGTGTATATATCAAACCTTTAAGTAAACTATAGGATATCCTAAAGGGTTCTTATGATGCTAGAAACACAACGATTGTAGATGATTGAAAAGAAAAACATGTTTTTAATGATAAAGGGAAATTAATAACTTCAAAAAAGGATATAACTGTGATGTTGTGAATGACACATATTTTTTGGATTGATTTTGAATTTTCTTTTTGATGTGAGATATATTATAGAAATGCATGAAACTATTTTGCTAAATAATGCAATCATATTTTTCTTAATGGGTTCAATATGTGACAATTCTTTTATGGCTAACGAGGTCTTCATATTTTTATTTATTCACTTTCGTGATTAATTTATTATATATGAGGTGTAACCACCTTTAAAATTTATGAATGATATAGATTAAATGTGATGAAAAATTAAGTGCAAAATTGGGGTTTTCAAAGTACAAATCAGATTCTAAAAGTTCTAATATGAGATTCCAAAAGTGCAAAATCATTGCTAAAGTGCCAATACTGATTTTCAAAAGAAAAAAATCACAGTTTAAAAATTCCAATATTGTCTTTCAAAAATGAAAAATATGATTATGAATGTGTGGGTACTAGATTTAAAAAGTGAAAATTCCAGTTCCAAAAATGCCAATAGAAAATCAAAAAGTGTAGATTGGAATTTGATATTGACAATTTTGGAACCAGATTTTGCTCTGTAAAAACCCCTATTTTGGACATTAGGACGACTATTTTTGGCTATCTTCAAAGGGTCTTTGAATAGAAAAAATCGAAATTTAATGAAAAGTGATTCTTTCTTTATGTTGTTGTTTTCATACAAAAAGTTAACAAAAGTGATTTTATTGGATTTGATTTCATAATTTTATCTTATCAATATTTACTAACAATTCAAATGAGGTAGAAAACAAATCGTCGAGACATTTTAGGAACTTGTTAAGACCAATGGAGCACCTCTCTAGAAGAAAAATATAATTTTCATAAAGAAGAAGGAAGATGAATATTCTAGCGAATGTAGTGCCAAAAACCTACTTTTTCCAAACATGCCTCTAATTTGTGAATATAAATGCCAAAAAGGGTAGAGGTAAATGGAAAACACTTCTTAACCCCTATATTAAAACAAATATATTTTGGTTGACCCTCACTATTATTGAATATAGAAATAACTTTCTCATACAACCTTATCTCATTATCTCTCAATTCCAAAGGAACCCTTGATTCTTTCGATATCTTCCAAAGGGTATTTTTATGCACGATATCTAAAGTATTCCTAATGTAACAAAGAATAGGAAATGACCGATTTTGTTGTTTCGTAATTCCTCTACAATAATCCTATTATTGACTAACATCCAAGTGATTAAATACTAGCTTCTAAAACTAGCTTGTCCTTTAACCCCTTTTCCATAACTTTATAACCATATGCTAATATTATTTTCTAAAATAATTCCATATAACTTTTCTAGAAGAATATGAATCACATCCTATAATTTGAGGGGGTTATTTATGTTCCCACTTTAAAAAATAAGTATAATAATGATTTTAGTCCATCATTTAGGGAATCATGTGTTTATTGTCAGATTGAAAATATTTTGAATGTAAGGGATACAAACATAGCCAACACTTTTTCATATTTTTACATGATAAAGTTGAGTGTCCTTGGATCTCCCTTTTCCCCAATATCCTACAAAGAAAACCCCTTTGTTTACAACAAATATTTTAATGCTGTCGAAAAAAATTATGGGATTCATATATATTTTTTAAGTTATGTACTCGAGCCTCTTATGTAAGTCATATTATTTTCTTTAATTTTTTTACTTAGATTCTAAATTAATTTTTTTTTAGGATCAAACATAGAAAGATCTAAAATATTCTCTTGATTTATTTGTATTTTAATTAGTGTTTTGTAACTATTTATCTTGATATATTTTAGGGACTCCTTAGCAACCTAATTAATGAATTTTATACAAATATTATAGTCTTTATCATAGATATGGTTGGCCATCTAATTTCCATTTTCACACAAAGTTGGAAAGAGAACTTGTTCATAAATATTGAGGTAATTTTTGTAAAGTTATTATGCAGGTTCTCAATATTGTCACTACTTATATGAAAGTTTAGTTCACTTTTTAAATCCCTTAGAAAAAGATCAAATTTAATTTTGTTGAATATCAAATGATTTTCATTATTAGAATTCTCTTCCATGGGAATTTTATGCACAATAATGTTTAGTTAAGGTTAATGTTTTTTTGTTTTTTCTTTCCCAAAGGGTTGGATCTAATGGTGGAAAGCACGGAGTTTTTCACTATTGGGAAAGGTTCAATTCCCATGAGGGCCTAACCTGAAGCCATGGGGGCACCTTGAGGTAGTGGTTGAATGTGTGGTTGCACCTATAGATATTATATGAAATGATATCGTGACCTATGCACTCATAAGTGGATCAAATCCCACCCCCTTGTCTTTCAATTTTAATCCCAAAGGGGTTGGATCCAATGGTGGAAAGCGAGGAGTTTTTCACTGTTGGGCAAGGTTCAATTCTTGTGAGGGCCTAAAGTTAATCCATGGGGGCACCTTGAGGTAGTGGTCGAACATGTGGTTGCACCCAGAGATATTATATTAAATGATATCATGACCCATGCACACATAAGTGGATCAAATCCCACCCCCATGTCCTTTAATTTTAATCCCCTGGGGGGAAACTCAATTGGCAAGTGTCGTGATATGAAGTTCCATGAGGTTTCAAGTTCAATTCCCCTTGACTAAACTTGTGTGTCGCGTCTGGGGTAGCTTGAGCACACCTGAAGGTTATAGTGGTAGCAGTTGGATAAAATGACCATGTGTAACGTGGGCACGTGCCCTACTAATTTCTGATTTCGCCAGACATAAAAAAAAAATGTTAATGGTTTTTTATCCAAATGATCCTCTTGATCACTTGATATGCCATAATTAATAATTTCATGTATATGAGGATATGAGATATAAAATTTTATAATGAATACAAGTTATCCATATTCTAATTGGATTTTGGCCACATTGTTAAATTATTGCTTATTATTAAATCATTAAAGAT
This sequence comes from Picea mariana, assembly GCA_032191745.1. NCBI lineage: Eukaryota > Viridiplantae > Streptophyta > Pinopsida > Pinales > Pinaceae > Picea > Picea mariana. The sequence goes on from JASDQU010190490.1 coordinate 16,501, forward strand.
ATAAATCTTGATCAAATTGAAATCAAATAATTTTCCATATAAATCGTTAGAGCTTATTTTGTGCATGCAATCTATATCTAGGTGTTCATATAACCATTTAGGGTTAGACTTGGACATGTTGTTTAGTATTGTAACTTATGTACATGTTGTTCTAGAATTAAAGTACCTTAGCAAGAGAATATTGCATTCATTTATTAGATTAGAAGTATGAAGTTCTAAATTATTATTTTTAGATTATCTAAATTATCTAAATTATCTAAGGAAGAAGATTATCTAAATTATTTTTCATATAGATGGAAAAAACTATAAACACAAATAACATATTGTTAAATAGTTGTTTTAAATAGTTGTTTTAAGTATTAATGTTTGAAACTCCCATTCACGTCTACTAGTTTAAAGGTTCTTTCTTATGAATCTCAATATAAGAAGTAATGTCCTAGATTATGAAACCAACTATGGCTTGAATACTTATGTGAGAGGATCTCTTATCCAAATTGATAAAAAAAAAAATTCCATTTTTATTAGAGACATAAGATTCTTCATGTTCCCTAGCAAGAAAGATAATGCGAATTTCTCTGGAAACACAACTTAAATTGAAACCTTTAATCTATGGAGTAAAAGAGGAGCCCAAGTTCACTAGAATTCTATTTATCATATTATGCCTTTAACACTTATCCCTAACAATTTATTTTCTATTTATAATTATTGTGGTTACCCTTCTTCCTTGATAGGATTTTTTATCTTTTGAACAACCTCCCTTAATTTAACTTGATCTCCTAGAACGAGAACCTCATTTATAATTATTTTTTCCCTTTAAATGTCAATCATCATGTATACCATATTGATCGTCATTGAAGCTTTTCGTAACTTGTATTAACCATTTTTATGTACAATTATATTTCTTAACCTCTTTTCTTATATTCCACAACTTGTTTCAATTTATAACTTGTTTTATAGTTCTTCCTTCACTAGTTGTAGAGTGTATTTTTCTCCTTCCCTTTCAAAGAAAAAATTGTTAGGTTTAAGTCCATTTTATTTTATATTAGTGATTTAATTACGTTAAATTATCCACTTCATTTTTTATAGTTTTGACATCTATTTTACCTTACACATTATTTATGGTCAAATTATTGTTTATATTTTTCTTTATGAACCTTTGTTTTTGTCATTCATTCTAGTATTTTTTAAATTTCCAATATCCTCTTCCAAGGTTAGTTGTACAATTATTTGATATTTTATTCTATTTATTTTATTTTATCTCCATTATGTACAACTTATTCATCATTGTTATTATTTTATTTCCAATCTTCAAATGTAACTTTATTTCCAAGAATAACTATTAAATCTATTTAAATTTTAGTTCATATTTCTTCCCTATGTTTCTCCAATGATCTATATATATTCTTAAAGAGAGTGCATAATTATTTTACTAGGTCTTCATAGTTTATTTTAAACCTTGGGAGCCTTTAATATATTTAGTGTATTACTCATTGTTAGAATGTGCCCATGAATTTTCTCCAATGATCTATATATATTCTTAAATAGAGTGTGGAATTAGTTTGCTAGGTCTCCATAGTTTATTTTAAACCTTGGGAGTCTTTAATATATTTAGTGTATTTATTATTTTTAGAATGTGCCAATGAATTCCTAGTGTTATTTTGTAATTTTTTGCTTCAATAACTCATTATCTTGTAAAAAGGGTTATACAACACGCATCATGGGATTTTTTTCCCTTTCCCTCTCTAATATATAAAGCTGGTGAAGGAGGTCATATTGACATGTTGTAGTGAATATATGTGTCCTAAGGCATATGTGGAGGTATGCGATTGGATTTTGCATGAGGAATAAAAGACAAAGCCTTCCATGGATGTTTCTGACACATACTCTAACAATGTCATCATCCACATGAGCTCATGACCATTGAATTTCAGACACACGAATCTATACATCACATGAAATCCATAGTGACTTTACAACATGCATCTAGGGTTGGTAGGTAGCTCTTGAGTAGCTACAACATGTCATCATGAAACTATCTAGCTTCCCGCAGAAAAAATGGATATCTTTATGCATGGCATCTGGTACCTTGCAAGGACATATGTACCTCGTCTCTTGAGCATGCATCCAGGGCCAGTGGGTAGGTATCCAATAGATAAAACATGTCATCATGAAATCCACTACCCTGCGATAAAATCTGAATAAATCACTCTGTCTAAAGGGGGACTACATCGAGCTTGTCCCTGAAGTACTCGAACTTCATCCTTGACAATAGATTTTCAGCACATCCACAACCTGCTCATTGGTAGCCATGTATTGGAGCCTCATTGATATATTTTGCAATATGTCCTTGATATAGTGATATCTAATTTCAATTTTCTTCAACTAATCATGAGACATAGGGTTCTTAGACAACTTTACACAACTTTGGTTGTTGCACAAGATACATGTCACCTCCATCAAAATATCGAATAATATATTCAGCAATTTCCAAAGCCATAATGCTTCGCGACTTGTTGCACATGCTACGACATACTCTGCCCCAGTCGTATTGAGTGCTACACATGACTGCTTCTTAGTGATCCATGAAATCATACCGGATCTAAAAATTAAAGCAACATTTTAATGTATTTTTTTGGTTTGCAACACTATCTTCCAAATATGAATCTGAATATCCAAGTAGACTGATCGCAGGCATGCTCAGAGAGACCACAATATTGTCAATGGATTATCGACATTTCAAATCCATATCAGGAACCATCTTCACGACAAGAAGCTTGGTTTTTAATTGGAGATAAGAGTTGGTTTTAAATACTAACGGTGTGGGGAGAATTATGTGTCGGATGGAGTTTTTTGGTGAATATATTAGATTAGGTTTATTTAGGGTTTTTTCTAATTTTTTTTATTTATTAAAATGTTTAATTAAATATTGGTAATAATTTAATTTAAATATTGGTAATCATTTTAATTAAATATTGGTATTCTTATAAATTGGAGAGAAGAGTTGGTAATAACCCTAAATAAACCTTCAATTAAATGACTACCAATATTTAATTAAAATGATTACCAATATTTAAATTAAATAATTACCAATATTTTCATACTTACTCATTTATTAAATAGACATTCAATTAAATGATTACCAATATTTAATTAAAAAATTTAATAAAAAAAATTTAAACAATTTTTAGAAAAAACCCTAAATGAACCTAAATAAACCTAATCTTATATCTTCACCAAAAAACTCCAGCCGACACATAATTCTCCCCACATATTTAGTATTTATAACCAACTCTTCTCTCCAATTAAAACTTAGGCTTCTTGTCCTGAAAATGGTTCCTTATATGGATCTGAAACGTCAACAATCCATTGACAATACTGTGGTCTCTTTGAACACGTCTGAAACCACTCCTCACCAAAAAAATATAATCAATTAGACTGATCTCACTATCTGCAACATAATTGAGCCCATAATCCATTGTACCTTTAAGGTACCTCATCACATGTTTTACTGTAATCAGGTGAACAAGTTTGGGGTCAACCATGTATTGACTAAGGGTGTTCATAGAAAAACATAATTATGGTCATGTATTCATCAAATACATGAACACACCCACCATCTTCCTGTATAACATAAATTCCATAGTATTTAAATTCGTATCCTACAACTACTTTATATTTGATACCATAGGTGTA
>JASDQU010190492.1:4610-27029 GCA_032191745.1 Picea mariana
CTCACGGGAAGATGCTTTGCGGATTGAGTTATCCTATAAGAATGGTTGGAGGACCCATGCTCTCATTATTGTCTTATCATGATTGATAAGGTGCACAAATGGATGAACTCCAAAGTGGTCCCCTTATGGTGAAAGCCCTCACGGGAAGACACTTTACGGATTGAGTTATTCTAGAAGAATGGTTGGAGGACCCATGCTTGTATGTGGAATAACGAGATGAATATAAAGGAAATTGTTGGTGAAACTATCTTAGATGTATAGTTCTTTTCATGCCATTTCCGGTGATATGTAGAACGTCACATAACTCCTCACGGTTAGAGAGCTATGGCCATGAGAAGTTGGAGACCCCAAGTTTGGGTAATGGACCCAAGTTTGTTTGATGGGTAACGGTATGAGTTATGATATATTTTCAGACAATACTATTCTATATTAATAGTACATGTCATGCAATTTATGGTGGTATGTGGAACGTCACATAACACCTCATGGTTTGAGAGTTATGGCCTTACAAAGTTGGAGGACACTCACATGTCATCTAGAAACCCCAAATAGTCAAAGTAGCCAAAGTGGTTTAATGGATTTTAAAAGGTAAATAATAAAGTGAAGTGATGAGTGTACTGTAATTCAAATTGAATACAAAATTTATTATTTAAATAATAAATTTAATGGATAAATTAGAAGTGGGTTAACCCTAAAATAAGGAAAGTGGGGCCAAGTGACCTAGAAGATGTTTTTAAGGAAGCTACTTGGAGAGTATAAATAAGAGGCAAGGCTCTCTCATTTTAATTGCACATGAGAATATTGAATATATATATGTTTTTGAGGTAACCAAGGATATCTGAGCCGAAATTCTGAGGAAATGTGAAGAAAAGAAGGCCTAAATGCAAGGAAGGATAAATTCTTTTGATGGTGCTTTCTAAGGTATGTTATTTATAGGTCATCTCACCATTTTCTCTATAAATTTTTAAATATAATGATTCAGACCGTGAAATTGCTATTCCATTGATAAAACATACCCAAGTATCTATGGTAAAAAAATCAGCTTGTTGGTCTTTGTATTTTGGGAATTACACTCCGTGGAAAATAGGGTTTGTGGCTAGTCCTGGAACTAGTCAAAAACATGTGTTTCGGGTAAAAACATCATAACTTCTTCATAACAGATCCAAATTCAGTGAGACAAAATGTTTTGGTTAGGGTACAGGCTTTAGTATGTTTTTTAATAGTTTCAGATCAATTCAATGAATATTATGTGCGGGCCATGCTATACAAGGTCGCTCTCTAGAATAAGCTAGAATTCAACAAGGTATGCCATTTTTTCTATAACGCCTTTTCTCAGAGGTTCCAAGTAGTGCCACCTGGAGGAATTTCATAAAACACACTTAATAACATTTTTTATCAGTTTCATATCTTTATTCATTACAGGTACAAATTTATGATTATTTCAAGTTGGGGTTGTTGACTAATCCAAAACTAGTCATGGTTGAGACAAGCAGTTGATGAGTTTGCACATACACGAGGTGTATAGTTGATGATGTTGGTACATATTGATGATTCATTGTTGATGGTTATTTGAAACATGATTGGTATATACTTGGTACATGGTTGGATGCACTTGTTTATGGTACAGGTTGATTACAGGTTGTTTGGCACAGGTTGGTGCATGGTTGATGCACTTGTTTATGTTGCCAGATTGATATCTGTTGAGGATTGTTGCCTCATCTCAATTGGTGCTGATAATGTAAGATGAGTCTTGCATATAGATCTGGTGCTCTTGTAGAGTTTTACTCTATTTAGTTGTTGCTGAAAACCCCTGGATTGAAGTCCATAATAAAAAGAAAAATTGTACATACATCTTGTGTTCTTTGTGTTCCTTGTGGAGATGATTTGTTGATGATATGTTGCTGATATATGTTGCTGATATGTATTCACATGTAACTGATTATAAATGACATCAATGAGTAATTAGAAAATTTTGAATGTTAACTAAGGAGTTTTGTGTAAGAGGGAAGTTTTGGGAAAAAGATCCCCACACTCATTCACCCCCCCTGTAAGTGTGGTAGGTGTGTCCAACAATTGGAATCAGAGCATGCCTTCACTACAAGACTTAACAAGCTTAAAGAATATCCATAGACACACAAATGGATGATGAAGTTCCAATCCTTGATGATGAAAACTATTCCACTTAGAGAATAGAGATGAGATTATATTTGAAGACAATGGGAGCAACTATTTGGAAGGCAACCATTGGTGGATATGTTCCATTGAAGAACAAGTAAAAGTTTGCAGCTCAAAGGGAAGGAAAGAAGAATGATGCATTGGCTCTCAATACCATTCTTAGTGGACTCTCAAGCCCTATCAAAGAGAGCATGTGACAATGCACTTTTTCCAAGGATCTATGGCTAAAGCTAGAGGAGACATATCAAAGCAAGAAGGAGAAGGAAGAAACTGAAGACCACTCCATCAAGATCATCAAAGGTAAAGAATCACCAAAAACTCTTGAATGTATTGTTTCTAAATGTGATTTTGAAAACATTTCAAGTGAAGATAAAGAATCAAGTAATGATAGCACAAAGGAAGATCTTGAAGACATTTCAAATGATGGCAAAAAATCATGTGATGGTGTTGGCAAGAAGGAAGATATTGAAGGTAAAGAATCTCCCAAGACTCTTGATTGCAATAATTCAAAGTGTGATGATGTTGAATTTTTCTCAAGTGAAGAAGATGATCTAGAAGCAGTTTGTGTAAAGTTTGATGATAGTTATCCCATGGAAAGAATAGAAGAAAATATATTAGAACTTCAAAAGGAAATTGAAGAGGGTTTATACATGTATAGGAGTGATCATTTTTATACACACTATAACTATCTTTCGGATAACACTAAGAAGTTTCTTAGGAGGATTCAAAGGCACATCTTGAATTTAAAGGGAATTCTCAAAGAACAAGAAGAGAGTTCTAAATTAGAAGAAAAGGAAGAAGAGATAACAAGAATAAAGAATGGAAAAGAAGACATGAATATAGATGATGAGATTAGAAAAAGTTTTGAAACCATTATTCATCTCAAGACCCAAATTGAAGAATCCAAAATAATAGAGGAACTATTGAACATTCAAATAAATGAAAAGGAAGAGTCATGTTGTAAGCTAGAAGCTAAAATTGTTGACCTTAGAAAGAAGGTATAGAAGTCAAACAAATTCTTGAATAGCTCAAGAATCTTGGATGAGATATTGAAAAGTCATAGACCACCATGTGATAAATTAGGTCTTGGATACAAAGGAGAATATATGCATGTTGAAGAAAGCACCTCAAAGAAGCATGAGGTAATTCCATCAAAGAAGGAAGAAAATGTTGCAAAACAACCATCTACACAAGACAAAGAAGATTTCAAAAGAACAAAGCAAGGAAGACATCAAGAAGATACTTTTGGGACACCAAAGAAAAGGTATGAAAGTATTTTTCATGGGCATTGTTATTCATGTAATGGACATGGTCACAAAGCTTTTGGATGTAGTTCTTATGAAAGGAGATATAATGGAAGATTCTATAACACCACAAGGTGTTGGAGATGTGATCATGTAGGACATATTGTTGTTCACTATAACTCTATGATATGCTACAACTGTAGTGGATTTGGTCACAAATCCCAGGAGTGCTGGAACTCAAGAAGAAAGTCCATGGTGAGGACTTCACATAGCATGGCTAGAAGAAGGAATGAAGTAAGAAAGGGAGATATCTTTGAAAATATGGATGCTCAGAGCTCAAGTTCCGAGGAGAAGGGTCATCTACAAAAGTGGGTGAAGAAGAAAGAGCAGCTATATTAGAATGAAAGACTGAAGGGAAGTACAAAAGTGTCATCTACTGAGGCACACATGGGTGATAGTGGTGACAGTCGTGTGCATACATGTGCTGACCTTGAATAGTTCACGTACACATGCGCTTTGTTGTGCAACATGCCACGTATATGTTGTAAAGCCTTGGGAAAAAGGAAATTCACATGGCTTGGAGTTTGATGTGATGGTATAACTCTGTATCGCAGGGTTTGACATTGTTTATTGCAAGTTCTAACACTGTTTTCTGTAGGTTTTCATGGTGAGATCACACAATGGTATAATAAGAATAAATATTGGGTGCATGGCACTAACTCAAGAGTATGGATTGATGTTGATATGCCGAGATTAATCATTTTGTGATGTTGATGGTGGTGTACATGTCTAGTATATCTTATGATGTATTATTGGAAGCATATGTTGATATCATGGTGCACACATTTTGCATATGGATTGGGCTACATGTTGAGACATATGGTTGGTGAGTTGATGAGGTGATCATGTTGTATATCATTATTGATCTATAGTTGATGCATGATTGGTACTTTTATAGTACATTGGAAGAGGCACCTACTAGTAGTTTGATTGGCACATGTTTTATGGAGGATTTGGCATACATATATGGGATTCATCTTTTTGTGGTATTGGTGCATGGTAATGTACATGTTTGGTACACTCATAGATGGCATATGCTTGATGATACTACACCATTGGTACTACTTGATTAGCACAACAATTGGCATTTGTTTGAGATACATGATTGTGGCACTTGGTTCATGATGGAGACATATCACGAGTGATATGATACATTGTTTGGCATGTTGGTAGGATGCACATGGTTGACATATTGGTGGATGCACATGGTTGGCATATTGGTAGATGCACATGTTGGCATGTTGATAAAGGCATATGATTGATACATTCCATGGATGATATATTTTGGCACATTGCATGATGTTGATGTACATGGTTGATGTACATAGGTATTGTGCATGATGAGCACACATTTTGTACAGGATATACTTGGTTTATATTTTGCTCATGATTCTTTATTTCATTGTTGACATATATTTTGCTTCATGATGCTTGGTATGGCATGAGTTTGATGCATGAACAGGTCCAAGAATCATTATATGGTAGCACAATGTCCATCTTGCATAAAAGATAGGGGAGACACACCCATAGGGGGATTCATTCTTATTCCCATGATTCTAGGAGGAGATATTTATCAGATGCATACCTAGAAAAGAGCTCTATACTTGAAGAAAGATCACAGAAGCATAATTTCATGGGGAGAAATGGTCACAGGGGGAGTGTGTTCAATGTATCTTTAGCATTACATCAGAGTGATATCCCTTGTTCAAAAGGGGAGATATTATTCAGAGGAAGATCAAAGGCATTCAGACAGGGGGAGTAGCCTCAAGGAGAGTTCAAGAAAGGGGAGCAACACCAAGATGAGAATGGCCCTTTGCCATTGATGTCAAAGGGGGAGAGTTAATCACATTGATGTGATTGATGTTTATTGATGGGGAGATAGTCACATTGACTATTGATGTAGAGAATGCCTTATCTACATGTTGACATCAATAATTGGTAATTTGTGTTGACATCAATGTTGGTATTTCCATCAATGCCAAAGGGGGAGATTGTTGGATCATGTTGTCATTGATGCCAATGGTTTGATTGATTGATGTCAAAGGATTTATTGATTGATGATTGATGTAATATATTATGTATTGTCCTTGATGAGAATGCATAGATGAATATGGATCAATGAGTTGTCATTGATATGATGAAAATGGATCAATGAGTTGTCATTGATACATGATGAATATGGATCGATGTGGTTTCATTGGTATATGATGCATTGTTGAAAAAATGTATAGATGACTCATTATTGTCTTATCATGATTGATAAGGTGCACAAATGGATGAACTCCAAAGTGGTCCCCTTATGGTGAAAGCCCTCACGGGAAGACGCTTTGCGGATTGAGTTATCCTAGAAGAATGGTTGGAGGACCCATTCTCTCATTATTGTCTTATCATGATTGATAAGGTGCACAAATGGATGAACTCCAAAGTGGTCCCCTTATGGTGAAAGCCCTCACATGAAGACGCTTTGTGGATTGAGTTATCCTAGAAGAATGGTTGGAGGACCCATGCTTGTATGTGGAATAATGAGATGAAGATCAATGAAATTGTTGGTGAAACTTTCCTAGATATATAGTGCTTTTAATGACATTTTTGGTGGTATGTAGAACATCACATAACTCCTCATGGTTAGAGAGTTATGGCCATGAGAAGTTGGAGACCCCAGGTGTTGGGCACCAAATCGGGCTATCTTTCTGCTACATTTCCATTACCTTTTTGACCTTTTTACACTTATTTACCTATGTTTACTATGCTAAATCTGTGAGGTAATTACCCCTACCTTGTCTATTGGAATATTTTATTAATGAAGTAAAAGTCACGGAGTTTTGCCTATTCGCAGCACTAAAACGAGTGTTTGACCGCAGCTTCTGGAGAACAGGACCAGGGCTTCATCCCGCAATAGATCTTCTCTTCACAAAAACAACCAAGCCATAAAGAGGCCGCACAGCTGGAGTCGCAGATCCCTGAACCATCTTGGGCATTTCCCTGATCCTGTCCATCTGGTACTGGTGCCGTTCCAACTAATGCATATTTTTGGGGATACGGTTACCATGTTTTTGGGGAAGAGGTTGTTCTCCCTTTTGATGTATAAAAAACAGTTTATTCCTATAACTGGGGATGTCCCCATTGAGATTGTAATAACCTTTTTCAGATTTATAAAGCACTACCTATTTTGCTATCTTCATCTTCACTGTAACCAGCGCAACCCTGATCAGAGAGCTGGGCCCACTCTTCTGATCAGGTGCTGCATCTTCCTGTTTGTGTTATTTATCAGTTTTATGCTTGTTGTTATAGTGTGTTATTTAGAAGTTTATGCTTGTTTTTATAGTATGTTATTTAGCAATTTATGCTTGCTGTTACAGTGTTATTTCTTAGTTTATGCTTGTTGTTACAACGTGTGATTCGTATGAGTACCTTTCAGAAGTTGTAGTTAATCTAGTTGACAGTAATGTTTTGAATCTTAAATCATGTACCCTTGGCCAGAACGAATTGTACTCTTGCCCCTGCATATACCTTGTGCATTTCCTTGAAAGGATACGCACCTGGATTGATAAATTAATGTAGGAAAAGGGTGAATAAATTGTTCATACCTGGACCCCAACACTAGGTTTGGGTAATGGACCCAAGTTTGTTTGATGGGTAGCGATATGAGTTATGATATATTTTCAGACAATAATATTCTATATTAATAGTACATTTCATGCCATTTATAGTGGCATGTGTAACGTCACATAACTCCTCACGGTTTGAGAGTTATGGCCTTACGAAGTTGGAGGACCCTCACATGTCATCTAGAAGCCCCAAAAGGTCAAAGTAGTCGAAGTGGTTTAAGGGATTTTAAAAGATAAATAATAAAGTGAAGTGATGAGTGTACTATAATTCAAAGTGAATACAAAATAAATTATTTAAATAATAAATTTGATGGAGAAATTAGAAGTGGGTTAACCCTAAAATAAGGAAAGTGGGGCCAAGTGACCTAGAAGATGTTTTTAAGGAAGCTACTTGGAGAGTATAAATAAGAAGCAAGGCTCTCTCATTTTAATAACACTTGAGAATATTGAATATCTATATGTGTATAAGATAACCAAGGATATCTAATCCTAAATTATGAGGAAATGTGAAGAAAATAAGGCCGAAATGCAAGGAAGGATAAATTCTTTTGATTGTGCTTTCTAAGGTATGTTATTTACAGGTCATCTCACCATTTTCGCTATAATTTTTTTTATATAATGATTCATACCATTCAATTGATATGCCATTGAGAAAACATACCCAAGTATCAGTGGCAATAAATTTAGCTTGTGGGTCGTTGTATTTTGGGAGTTACACTCCATTGAAAATAGGGTTTGTGGCTACTCCTGAAACTAGTCAAAAACAGGTGTTTCGGGTAAAAACATCATAACTTCTTCATAAAAGATACAAATTTAGTGATACCAAATGTGTTGGTTAGGGTACATGATTTAGTATGTTTTTTAACAGGTTCATATCAATTCAATTAATATTTTTTGCAGGACACGCTGTACAAGGTCGCTCTCTAGAATAAGCCATAATTCAATAAGGTTTGCAATTTTTGCTATAACACCTTTTCTGAGAGGTTCCAAGTAGGGCCACTTGGAGGAATTTCATAAAACACACTAAAGGACATTGTATATCATTTTCAGATATTTATTCATTATAGGTAAAAATTTATGATTATTTCAAGTTGAAGTTGTTGACTAATCCAAAACTAGTCATGGTTGAGACTAGCAGTTGATGAGTTGGCACATACATGAGGTGTATAGTTGATGATTTTGGTACATATTTATGATTCATTGTTGATGATTATTTGACACATGATTGGTATATACTTAGTACATGGTTGGATGCACTTGTTTATGATACAGGTTGATTACAGGTTGTTTGGCACAGGTTGGTGCATGGTTGATGCACTTGTTTATGTTGACAAATTGATATCTATTGAGGATTGTTGCCTCATCTCAGTTGGTGCTGATAATGTAAGTTGAGTCTTGCATATAGAGATGGTGCTCTTGTAGAGTTGTACTCTATTTAGTTGTTGCTGAAAAACCCCGGATTGAAGTCCATAATAAAAAGAAAAATTGTACATACATCTTGTGTTCTTTGTGTTCCTTGTGGAGATGATTTGTTGATGAAATGTTGCTGATATATGTCGCTGATATGTATTCACATCTAACTGATTATAAATGAAAACAATGAGTAATAAGCAAACGTTGAATGTTAACTAAGGATTTTTTGTGTAAGAGGGAAGTTTTGGGAAAAAGATCCCCACACTCATTCACCCCCCCCTCTAAGTGTGGTAGGTGTGTCCAACATTCTAACCCAATAAAAAAGATGTAATGTGGAGATAACACCTTGCATGATTTTGGAGCCTTGCTATTATGGGATGTGCAACTAGATCAAGATCATGCATACATTAGCTTGGTGTGATTCCTTTCTTGGAAGAAGACTTGGTAATTGTACGCTTGATGTTCCATAGAGGTCTCTATGTTGTGTTGCTGCAAGAGTTGAATACCTAGGATTTAAAGACTCAAACCCTAGGATGGACATGTAAATTTAGAGGTTAATGCTAGAATTTCCTTGACATATACTTGTGCGATGCAACATTCCTAAGGTTTGTAAATTCTTAGGAAGATAACAATGCTAGTGTGGATAGGTTGTGTGATATAAGCTTTTTGTATGTGCCATGAAATATTTCTCGATGTTGATCTTGTTGGAATATTGTTTAATACTGAGAGTGGAGGGGGGTGAATTAGTATTATCCTTTTTCAACAATTTAAAACCACTTATCAAATTAAAAAAATGATAAAAAAATACACAGTACAAATAATTTTAATGTTGAAAACCCAACTTCACAAATGTTCTTCTTATTTTCAATAAACATTACATTTTATTTATGAGCTCAAACTCATACAAAAAACCAAATCCCTATTTTATTAAAAGCAACTAGAAGGAGGTTGCAACAACCTAGATTTTACCAGCACCGACTGGAGGGAAGCACCAAATCCCTAGTTTCTTCAGCTATAACTGAAAAGATGTTGCAACACCCTTGGTTTACCAGCTTCAATTGGAAGGAGGATACAACCTCCTTTGCAGGCTCCAACCTACCCTAGAACCACCAAACCTCCATTTTTATGATAATTAATTCAATCTTCAAATCTTCATAATCTTATTTGGATTTTTTTGCATATCTTTATTCACTTTCTTGCAGGGATGATTTTAAGGATGGAAATTTATTTTAAAATGTAGAAACCTTGGCGAATCTTACTAATACTTCATATGCCAACTATAAATGTTTGGCGATATTTTTGTAAAAATATTCAAATTTATAAGGATTCTATATAGTTTTTATAAAATTTTGGTGATTTTTAAGGTAGAATAATTTTATCCTATAGAATTTGGACGAATCATTTTTAAAATAGCGAATCTCTTTTTTGGAAAAACCATGGAAAAATAGCCTATGAGCGAAATTTAGCCCCTAAAATCATCCATGCTTTCTTGGCCTCTGACTATGTTATTGATCAACATATTTCAAACACAAAGACACACCCTCTTTCAACAAGAATTTCCGTTTATATAGTCTTCCAATTGTCATGTACCACTGAACAATTGAACCTCTTCAATATAGGAATGTATCTGTTCATTATAAGTATGTGCCTTTTCAATATAAGATATTAATTATACTATTTTAATTAATACAATGTCAATGAACCATTGTGACTTTTATATCATTTAGTCACATTTTCAATTAGGTCAATAGATTTTGACTATCATGATTTAATTGCTTTTTACCTTACCATAGATAAATACCACCATGGTTTTCAAATACCATATTCTCTTTAAATTTTTCCCTTTTTCTTTAACTCCACTTTCACTTTTACCTTTTTCTTTAATGGAATTTCACTTTTACCTTTTTCTTTATTCCACTTTCATATTTACTCCTCTTTTAAGTAAACTCCACTTCCACCTAACTTTTCAACTTTTGTTATTTATTAAAGTCATATTTATATTTAGTCCACTTTCATTTCCACTTTTTCTTAAACTCTATGTCCACTTAGCTTTTCCACTTTTGTATTTATTAAAGTGATACCAAGGTCACATTTATATTTAATCACTTACTAACCTTTGACATATATTTGATCACTTACTAACCTTTGATATCAAAGACAATTTATTCAACAATTGAATTCCTGAGTGGATCTAACCATTGGTGGATGTTGGAAATTGTTTTGGTTTGACGGGTCGTCCAAATTCAGCTTGGAAAAAATGATCAAAAATTTCTATGAAATATCGACTATAATGTTCATCTGATAGAATCAAGGGTTTTCGGTGTTGCATAAACAAATTTCCCTTCAACTACACTATGAAATGATAATGCACAAGAAATTATTCAAGAGGGAGACTCACCAGTATTCGTTTAGTTCATCATGATCCTGTCTCAACAGAATATATAGTCACTAGGACAAATCGACCACACTAGTGTAGTAATTGAAATTGTCTCATTCTTTCATTTTTATTCTTTCAAATAACTCAACCAGGTGATCCTATATATTCCATTAGTCCAATGTGTTCATGTAGATTTTACTATACGTCCATTTCGTACTCCACTATGGTATTTCTTGTCTTCATTTTGACATCAATGACAACACGATATTTCGATCAATCTCCCCCTTTGGCATTGATGACAACACATTGTAAAAAAAAATTCTCCCCTAATAATGAGTAATTGTTTAATCATTCTTTTCTCCCCTTTTGACATCATTGTCAATGCCTCTTATACCAGAATGATATTCATCACCAATTTTCTGTTGCTCAACTTTTTTTTTTTTGAGTGATAGTACTTGTCTTTTTTTTTCTTTCTCCCCTGTCAACAACACTTTTTTTTTTTCTAGTGAACCTTTTTCCATCTTCTATTTTTGACAACTCCCCCTATCATCATGACTTTTTTTTATTATTATTGTAGGGATATTACTCCCAAATATTTTCTTAGATGTTCATATTCTTCTTTAGGTAGGGGTTTAGTGAATATGTCTGATATCTTTTGCTTTGAACCAACATACTCCAATCTAACCCTTTTGTCACTAACTTTCTCTCTCAAGAAATGATACTTGATGGGTATATGTTTGGTATTTTCATGCATGAATGGATTCTTGGAGATGTTGATGGCACTTATATTGTCACAATAGATAAGTATTAGTTGATTATATTCAATTTTAATACCCTCCAATTTTTGTATCATCCATAATATTTGAGTGCAACATTCAACAACTACAATATATTCGGCCTCTATTGTAGATAGTGAAATTGATGGTGTTTTCTACTTGAACATGAGACTAGACATTCCCATAAGAAAAACGCATTTCCATTAGTGCTCTTTTTGTCATCCACACTACCAGCCTAATCAACATCTGTGTACAAAATCATTTCAAATCCTTTATTCCTTGGATACTGTTATCACTGAAAAATCGTCCGCAACATTGCACACAATGGTTGAAGAAACACATCAATGGCATCAACAATTAGTCCACCTACAACACCAAATTCCATCAAAAGTAAAAAAACTATATAATTGGGTCAAAAATCAAAGTGCACAAATTCACCAAAGGAACCACGTGCACATTGCGCAGTATGCATGGGCCAACAAAGCCCTCAACGCGCACTTGCACAAAATGCACGACTATCTACAAGAAAATCTATGCACTTCTATGAACAGTGTATTTATGGATCTTGTCGGCCCCTCAACCACTTCTAGTCTGACCCCAACATGATTTGACACTCATATCTGAGCGAAATGTAGCTTGGAGGCTGGTCAAGGGCTAGAGGGTTCCCTAAAGGGCCCCTTGTTCACACAATGAACCTGTTATCCCCGATTTCATGGGATAACTAGGAGATCATGTCTCAAGGCCCACAGGTCCTAGACATGGAGTACCGAAAGAGGGATTGACCTGAGCATGGCCCTGGAGGGCCCATCCTTCTCTTCTTTCATTAGATTTGTCTTGTCAGCAGCAACAACGTCCATCACCAACGTCTTGGTCTTGTATCGGAGAAGGCTCTTGCTCCATGAGGTAATTGGTCCAGGTATCATGGTATGTGTCACTTTTGATCATTATAACCTTTAGACATATGCATATTACTCCTTTTATTTCTAACAACTACTTGGATCTTACATTGACCCACTTGACCATTGTTGAGGAGATTGACAAGGTGTACTAGAAAGCCTGTACCCATAGGTTCTGGTTTTCCACCGGGGGGGATTTTTGAAGAGCCATCATCCGCTCCCATCATATCATCATTTTTTCATCTTATCTCCCGCTCATCTGTCCCATTCCCCTAGTTCGGGAATTAGGATGATTTGTTTGTGGGGTTGCACCTTATCTCGTGGGAAGAAGGGGCTAAAGGCCCAGAAGGTAAAAGCAGCTAGTAAAAGATAAAATCCATAAAAATGAAACCTACAGATGCCTCGCCCAGGGATCCCCAAGAAGGTAATAAAAATACTCTCAGCAAGAAACAAGAGGGACCTGAAGAAAAATAACAAAAAAAGACCTAGCCAAGAGGATAGGGGGTCTCATCATGAGCCAGCCTATTATGTTCATGGGTACGATTAGCGACAATTTTTGTCTTGGACACAAAGGTACCCAGGCCTGCAGGTAGCATGGGAGGCAGTCGAGCACAGCATGGGAGAATCCCTTTTCCAGTTGCAAGTCAAGTGAGCGGGCAAAGTGTTGGTTGTTAGCCACTGAGATTCAATTGCAAAGCAAATCAATGGTCATCAGGTTTTCGGGGCTGTCAAGTTGCATGGGATTTAGCACGAAGGGTAGCGCCCATAGTTCAAGGCAAATCCGGGTTGTCTGATCCAATTGGGACAGGTGGAGGCCAGTTGGTGTATTGGGGATTGGTGTTTCAGGATACAAGGAGCCTCCCATTCTCTATAGCTGAAATCGCTGAAACGTCGGAAGCACCTTTGGAGCCGAGCCCATGGTCCTAGCCCCAGGTCACATCAAGCCAAGCCTGTTAATGGGGGAAGCCCCCTTTATAATAGTGAATACTATCTGGGCCGTTCATCTAAAGGACATGCGGTGCACATCCATGTCACGTCAGCATTCGAGAGTTTGAGGGGTAACCTCACCTCGTCATTTCACCTCTCGAAACCTCGAATCTTGACACGCTGAAAGTGCCCAGGATTAGGCCCATGGTTTTGGTGCTTGGTCACAGAGGAGCAGGCCTAAAGGAGGGGCGCTAATGTTTATCGTTTGGCAAGATGGGTCCCAAAAGTGCTGAATTGAGTGTTAGAAAGGGAGCACTGTGTTCTCCAGACCCCGATTCGGCGTGATCTAAATCCCGGTACCTGTTGGGAATGAATGAAGAAGAGAGAGGGTGGTTGAAACCTCGCCCCACTCATTAATTACGAAGTATGGATGTTTCGGATGAAATTCTACCCGAGAAGGTCCCCTGTACTGGTTCTTTTCACAGAAGCCACACCGAGTTCTCGACTCGCCAGGAAAGTTCGCACATGCTAATTCAGCATTTAAAGGCTCAACTACCCCCTGGAACGAGCCATGCAGAATTAAGGTGGTGTATGATAGGGGAGTGCAGGCTAGATTTGAATGAAGAGACTCCTCACCCTGAAGGTCCAGTAGGCCTCTGTTGGGAAAAATGTTTGGGAGTATATATATACTTAATTTTGATATTTTTAGGGATATCGATGGTAGAGCGAGGCTCCCGATTGTAATGTTTTAACAGATGCTCTAGTTTTCTGGTTATGCATCTGTATGTAAGATTTCTTGTTTTATGAAAGACAGTTTCCCTGTTTCATCTAGTTTTCATCTCATACTGAGGGAGTTCATGATTGACTGATTCACATGAATTATTGTAGTTGCGTTATGATAAAGGTTTTATTGTGACACTATTGTATTCCCTGGTTTTCTGTGTTTGAATGTAAGATGATCTCACGTTTAAATGCATTCTCCTACAGTCTGCTAGAAACCTGATGTTGACAACAGACCTTTGCATCTCTCTGATACAAGTATCCCCCCCTACTCACCCTTACTAAAACTCACTGTCTGAAGTATGTCCAAGACCTCACCTACCCATGCATGCTGGGCCTAGTTTCAGAGTCGAAACAATATCGTCTGAGTTTACTTCCATTCGATCACCTCTCCCATACACAAACCGTGACATAAACTGATGGGCGTCGGTCTCTGCTCCTGCAAGCAATCCAGGAGTGACTTCCGTCGCCAACATTTCTGGTGCCGTTGCCGGGGATGAAGTTGAAGATTTTCCCTGGGCAGAATGACATTGAGCCTTTGATTCTGAAGGTGCATCAGACATCAAATCCCTTAAAGATTGCTACTGTGCACCTGGTGACTCCACTGTGGCGACTCCATTGTTTCCACTTCACTGTTTCAGCTGTAGCTATTGTTAGCACACCTAAAAGCTGACCCTAAGGAGCTTTCTCGAGAAGGTTTCGGCGGCTGCTTTCTCAGCTTGAGAAGCTTTATGGAGTAACAACAACATTAAGATCTGTCCTTTGATGGTGAACAAGGACTAGACACATTTGAAGCTGCGCATATTTCACCTGGCAACTCCATGATTCGAGGATCAATTGGCGACTCCACTGGTTCGGTATGGAGAAAATTCTGGCTCAAAGGTTTGCTTTCTGTGACTTTTCTCAGGTAGTTGGTTTTCCTAATGCACTTCCTGATAGAGACATATGGGAAAATTTCCTCCCTGAATTTCATGAAAAGAGTTGGGAGGTACCAGCTGAGCATTTATTGGACTTTCATGAGGTTATTCATTGACTTAATATCATGCATGAAGATGCCCAGATTAATCTCTTCAGGTATTCATTGAAGGGAGTTTCTCTTGAATGGTGTCGGTCTCTTCCCGCTGCAAGCATCCGCTCTTTAACATGTTTTCATACAACTTTCAATTCATTTTGTAAATATTATTTTCCAGATGATTGTTTGTATGAAAACTGTTGTGAGGAGTTTTCTTCGCTTCATGAAGCCTCTGCTGGGCCTGAAGACCAGGTCCATGATGAAGCTTTTACTGTGGAGGAAAGCATTTGCCAGGAAAATATAGGGGTGTTGAATGATATTAATTGTGTTAGCCCTAGAATGAAAGCATCTGACATTATATCAGATGCCTCTATTCTTTTAGATATTCATAACGATCAACATGCCTCTTGTGGAAATTGTGAGTTTATAGAGCAAATGTGGTCCATGGTAGATGACTCACCTGGATATCGGGTTGAAGCAGATGTTCCTAGCAGCTTTGCTCATGATGACGAAGACCCTCTCTTTTTAAAAGAGGGGTTAGTTGTGGAAGAGGATTCTTCTCTTTTCCTCCAGGGGGTTTCTCGCGATATATTTTTACCTGGGATTAAAGAGAAAAAGATTATGTATGAGCAACCAGAACCAGTAGGTCCCACTATCCCTAAAATGGAAATTTTTTTATGGGATCACTGTTCTGGAGGAGGATCATATCAATGAAAGACACCCCCTTTTTGATGTATATTATAGTGATGATGAGCAGCAAGATTATCCTACATTTGATCACTATAAAGATACTGAAGAGCCAGTTAGCAAGCAGAACCACCCCATGGTCCCTATTTATGATGAATATGAATCAGATCTGGGGGAGAGCCAAGAAGAAGAGCAGAAAGAACCAGTGGAACATGTGACTTCCTGCCTGGAGCCCGCCCATTCACCTATGCAGACTCATGAAGTTTAGCCCTGTAGGAGTAGTTGTGGAGCAGAGCAGGCTTGCTGCTACCCTTTTCATAGGGTTTTCCACTCATTCTATGATCCTGTCAGTGAGTACATGGAAAGGCATGTCCTTTATGCCTTGGAGCCACCCTATTACATATCAACTTCACCCTGTGAGGAGAAGTTGAAGAGTGTAGCCATTCTGCTGTCACGGTTACACCATCTGCTGGTGATCATCGACATAAAGAAAGAGCTTCCCTTCAGGAAGTTACTTGATTGGCTATGGTGGAAGTCTGCTTTCACCTAGCCCCATGTAAAGTGTTTTATTAGTTTAGGATTGTATATAAATAAGCTCCTTTGAGCATGTATCTTTATTTTGTTGCTTTTATTTTTCGACCTGTATTTTCAGCAGCAGGATGTTTTGAGCCCGACTCCATAGCCCAACAACAAGGCACTGAAGCTGTGGAATGAGTTCTTAGAGCATCACAGGGATGAATTTATCCCCCATGGAGCCTAATGTTAGCGATAATTTTTGTCTTGGACACAAAGGTACCCAGGCCTGCAGGTAGCATGGGAGGCGCTCGAGCGCAACACGAGAGAATCCCTTTTCCAGTTGCAAGTCAAGAGAGCGGGCAAAGTGTTGGTTGTTAGCCGCCGAGATTCAACTGCAAAGCAAATCAATGGTCATCAGTTTTTTGGGGCTGTCAAGTTGCCCGAGATTTAGCACGAAGGGTAGCGCCCATAGTTCAAGGTAAATCTGGGTCATCTGATCCAATTGGGACAGGTGGCGTCCAGTCAGGGTATCAGAGATCGGTGTTTCAGGATACAAGGAGCCTCCCATTCTCTACAGCTGAAATCGCCGAAACGCTGGAAGCACCTTTGGAGTCGAGCCCACGGTCCTAGCCCCAGGTCACATCAAGCCGAGCCTGTTAACGGAGGAAGCCCCCTTTATAATAGTGAATACTATCTGGGTCATTCATCTAAAGGACGTGCAGCGCACATCCGTGTCACGTCGGCATTCGGGAGTTCGAGGGGTAAGATCACCTCGTCATTTCACCTTTCGAAACCTCGAATCCCGAAATGTCGAAAGCACCCAGGATTAGGCCCATGGTTTTGGCGCCTGGTCACAGAGGAGCAGGCCTAAAGGAGGGGCGCTAATGTTTATCGTTTAGTAAGATGGGTCCCAAAAGCACCGAATTGAGTGTCAGAAAGTGAGCACTGTGTTCTCTAGACCCCGATTTGACGTGATCTAAATCCCGGTACCTGCTGGGAATGAATGAAGAAGAGAGAGGGTGGTTGAAATCTCGCCTCACTCATTAATTATGAAGTATGGATGTTCCGGCTGAAAGTCTACCTAAGAAGGTCCCCTGTACTGGTTCTTTTCACGGAAGCCACACCGAGTCCTTGACTCGCCAGGAAAGTCTGCACATACTAATTCAACATTTAAAGGCTCAGCTACCCCCTGGCGTGAGCCATGCAGAATTAAGGTGGCATATGACAGGGGAGTGCAGGCCAGATTTGAATGAAGAGACTCCTCACCCTGAAGGTCTAGTAGGCCTCTGCTGGGAAAGATGTTTGGGAGTATATATATACTTAATTTTGATATTTTTAGGGATATCGATGGTAGAGCGAGGCTCCCGATTGTAATGTTTTAACAAACACTCTAGTTTTATGGTTATGCATCTGTATGTAAGATTTCTTGTTTTATGAAAGACAGTTTCCCTGTTTCATCTAGTTTTCATCTCATACTGAGGGAGTTCATGATTGACTGATTCACATGAATTATTGCAGTTGTGTTATGATAAAGGTTTTATTGTGACACTATTGTATTCCCTAGTTTTTTGCGTTTGAATGTAAGATGATCTCGTGTTTAAATGCATTCTCCTACAGTCTGCTAGAAACCTAATTTTGACAACAGACCTTTGCATCTCTCTGATACAAGTCTTCCCCCCTACTCACCCTTACTACAACTCATTGTCTGAAGTATGTCCAAGACCTCACCTACCCACGCATGCTGGGCCTAGTTTCGGAGTCGAAACAATATCGTCTGAGTTTACTTCCATTCGATCACCTCTCCCATACACAAACCATGACATAAACTGATGGGCGTTGGGCTCTACTCCTGCAAGCAATCTAGGAGTGACTTTCGTTGCCAACAGGTACCTAACAGCATGACATTGCCACTATCTGGTTACCACGCCAGGGCAATGACCTTTGGTTGGATGGACAAAGGAAAGGGGGTCTCATCACGAGCCAACCTTATCATCTCTGTGAAAGTCCTTTTGGGTAACACTGTCAGCTTTGGTCACCATGCCAAGGCAGTGGCCTCTAGTTAGTCCTTGAAATAAAAAAGGGAAAATCAAATAAAGAAAAGAAAGAATAAAGGCAATAAAGGGCTTGGAAAAAATTGCATCCATGATAGGTACAACTCACCTTCTACAAAGGCACCCATAAAGGCTTGGATGATACCCCTTAAAGACTTTCCTTTCTTTATGGATACTAACCCAATAGGGTCTCTTGTCTTTTTCTTCAGCCTTGTATTGTAGGTCTTTGTAATATCTTTGAGCTATTGGATGATATATCAGGGTTTTTATGCATATGTCTGATAATATTAATGATGAGACGTGATTAACATTGCTATGATCCCTGCGACTAATGAGCCCATGGAGGCCGAAGTTTTTGATGTGCAAGACCATGTCCGACGAACAGGTACCACGTGGAATGGTACACATGGGGAGATGATTAGTTTGAACCTCCATGGGGCTGAAGAGCCCATCAGATGATTGCTGAGACCCCATCAAGGGCTGTTATCCATAATTTTGGTCGTCATGATGATGTATTGAGGATGGTGTATTCAGGCTCTCCATTAGAACTTTCTCCTGAGAAAAGTTACCTTCATCTCTCTCAAGAAATCACAGTTTTGAGGAAGGTTCGTAGGCTGCCAATACATTTGCCTGCGAGAATGCATGATTCTCACAGGATGTCTTAAGCCAGGGTACGAGAAGTTCGCACTGTGTCTAACTACTAGGGTGCAAACTATTTCTAATGAAGGGAAAAAGATAGTTTCTCGAACCTTCTAGAAGGGAATCTTCTAGAAGGATGAGATGGCATTCGAATTATTATCTAAGTACTGACTTTCCTGATATTTTGGGATCATTCCTATCCAAGTAACAAATTCATTCTCTCTTATAAATTGAGTGGATTCTCATGGAAAAGGTTAGAAACAAACAAGCAAGAGAGACATTGGAGAATTAGTGAAATACTGTGTGAAGGACTGAAGCTATAGCAGCTAGAGAACTCCAACAAGGTTATCAAAGGTGGTTGATCTTCTTCATGCAAGTGAGCAAGTGTGTGTGTCAGAGCTAAGGGTCATCAAAAGGAGGCTTGCAACATCAAGGCTCAGGTTGTAAGTTTTGCTTTCTATCAATATAATACAACAATGTTTCCCTTTCCCATAAAGTTAATTTTACTTTATTGCATAACTCCTTGATCATATGCATAGATTAATTGTTGAATAGAATGTGTTTACTTCACTTCGATTGGTTTGTATTTTCTTGATCATGACTGTACGAGAGCATTGGAGCGAAGCAGGAAAAACAAAGACCAAAGGAAGTGATTATAAGGTAAGTTCTTTAATCGTGTCTCTTAGTATATTCAATAATTAAAATCTAGGGAAAGAGTATCATTCTGTCATGTTTTGTTCTAGATCTAGGTGGATCTAGGGAGATTGGTTTGTGTCCGCACTTACGGATTTATCCTATAACAAAATTGGAACTCCACTTCCGAGGATAGTTTTTGCGTCTTTGTGGCAACCTCGTTAAAAAATGAAACCACTTACGAGGATAGTTTTTGCATCTTTGTGGCAACCTCGTTAAAAAATGAAACAGAGGTTACGAGCATAGTTCTTGTTTCTATGTCAAGCTCGTTAAAAAATGAAATAGTTTTCCCCCTCTCTGTTTGAGTCAAGTCCTTCATCTAGTATTTGAAGCTTCATTTCCTCCGCCTTGGATGACATGAAGCTTGGGGGGCATTTGCCTCAGCCTCTGGACTTCATGCTGAAGTTTGCGCCGCTAGCTTCTTAAGCTGGGGGCTAAGTACCAACCATGCGTTGGGAAGTCCAAGCATAGCTTTCTATGGTTCAAGCTTGTGTAAAAATGAAACCACTTACTTCAAGCATAGTTTCCTCTGGTTCAAGCTTGTGTAAAAATCAAACCAGGTCCAAACATAGTTTAGTTTAGTTTTTAAGCTTGTGTAAAATTAAAATCTATCCCAAGCATAGTTTTGTTTTGTTTTAAAGCTTGCGTAAAAATAAAAACAATCCCGAGCTTAGTCTTTGTTCTTTCTCATGCTCATAAATACATGAGAATAAGTTACCGAACTTAGTCTTTGTTCTTTCTCGTTCTCGTAAATCAATGAGAATGTAATCGAGTATACTTTTATCACTTTTTCGGACTCGTAAAGGTTATATGAAAAAGGAACCCCCTGGAGTTATCTTTAAGCTCTTTTCAGACTCTCTAAACATGAAAAGATCGCCGAGCGACCTTGCTATTTTCACGCTCGCTAAAGTATTTGAAGTATGCGTCTGGTGAGCGATAATTTATCTATTTTTCGGTCTCGTCCAGACTATATTACGAAAAAGGAACTGAGAGAGTTCTCTTTTAAGTGTTTTTCCAAACTCTATAATCTTGAAAAACCTTTGAGTTTACTATCTCTGGACTCGTTAAACAAACATTGACAGACCCGTGATGGGACCGAACCACTCCTTAGGGTTCGTTAAAAATACTCCAAGGGACTCATCCAAAGGATGAGCTTATATCAACAAGCATATGTGATCCTCTTAAAGCTTGCGTAAAAATAAAGAGGTACTTGCCAGAAATGGTGGGGGAAAATTTGGGAAAGGGATATGTTGCGTTTTCGTATTGATTGGCAGTAAGTGTCTCTCTTGAACATGACACCCCCTATTCATCACATTTGAAGCTAGTTTGGGAAATCCATTTGCCTCTCTTTCGATTGATTACAAGGTCATTTCATGTGTCGTCTTTGAGTCAATGCTGCCAAATCATTGGTTGTGTCGTTCATATGTTCAAAAGAAGTCCATCTGAAACCTATATTGAGTCGACCATCTGCAGTTATCCATTCTCTCCGTGTCAGCCTTCCCTGTGTCCAGTCCAGTTTGCATAAAGAGGTACTTGCCAGAAATGGTGGGGGAAAAATTGGGAAAGAAATGTATCTAAACCTGTATTCTGTGGAAGAGTCGCTTTTGAACATGACACCCTTTCACTCGCCTTGTGTCTAGGTTGAAAAATCTACTTGTCTCTTGATCATACTCCTATAAGATTATAAATTGGTCTGTGATCCTTGTTGTTGAGTCAGCATTTCCAAGACAGTTGTTGTGTCATCAATATGTTCAAAAATATGTTCAACCCGAAAATCCTTCTATTGCATTGGCCATTTCTGCAGTCTTAAAGCCTTCTATTGCATCGGCCATACCTGAGTCAGTCCTGAATCACTTGTTACTCGGATCTACATCAAATATTGTTACTTGTTTCGTGTCACTGATGTGGGATACATTAAGGCCCTCCTGTGACGAGTTTTTTCCTGTCGAATTCAACTCATTATCCAGGAATTAGACTTAGAAACTAATTGGTACCTTGGAACTTGCATGCCTCAATGACATGCTTCCTCGCTTTCGACAGTGGGTTTTCATAATTGACCCCTGATTGGAAGATTCCGCCGAGTGTTCGACTTCAGCTCATTTATTCACATTCGTTGGATTGTACTAGTGTACCTTGGGAGTCATTGACATTAATGGTGATTTCCCTCGCACTTGTTAACAGTATACACTAATGACCGGTAATCAAGTGATTTCTACCATGTTCGACTTCAGTACATGTATTCACATGGTTAGATTTGTACTATAGAGTGGCGGAGATGAAGACCCTGGCTATTTTCTGATAGATCCATATTGCGTTGGAGTATATTCAGTGTACTGTTGCATAGATCCACATTGTATGTCTAGTGGCTATGTTCAAATTTGAGTCTTTAACACATAGATCCACAATGTATTTTTGGTGGCTATGTTCATATTTGAGTCATATCGGCATGGATCCATAGTGTATGTTTCGTGGCCATGACCTGTCTTACTTGACATGGATCTTCGCATGTCAGCATTTATTCTTTGAGTCATTTATATTCTGAGCATGGGAATGCCTACCTCAGTG
>JASDQU010190492.1:37790-49682 GCA_032191745.1 Picea mariana
AACGTCACATAATTCCTCACAGTTAGAGAGTTATGGCCATGAGAAGTTGGAGACCCCAGGTTTGCGTAATGGACCCAAGTTTGTTTGATGGGTAACGGTATGAGTTATGATATATTTTTAGATAATAATATTCTTTATGGATATTACATGTCATTCCATTTCTGGTGGTATGTATAACATCACATAACTCCTCACGGTTTGAGAGTTATGGCCTTACGAAGTTGGAGGACCCTCATATGTCATCTAGAATCCCCAAAAGGTCAAAGTAATCAAAGTGGTTTAAGAGATTTTAAAAGGTAAGTAATAAAGTGAAGTGATGAGTGTATTATAATTCAAAGTGAATACAAAATATATTATTTCAATAATAATTTTAATGGAGAAATTAGAAGTGGACCCAACCCTAAAATAAGGAAAGTGGGGCCAAGTGACCTAGAAGATGTTTTTAAGGAAGCTACTTGGAGAGTATAAATAAGAGGAAAGACTCTCTCATTTTAAACACACTTGAGAATATTGAATATATATAGGTGTATGAGGTATAAAAATGATATCTAAGCCAAAATTCTGAGGAAAGTGAAGAAAAGAAGGCCGAAATGCAAGGAAGGATAAATTCTTTTGATGGTGCTTTCTAAGGTATGTTATTTTCAGGTCATCTCACCATTTTCGCTATAATTTTTTTTTTTTATAATGATTCAGATCCTGAAATTGCTATGAAAGTGAGAAAACATATCCAAGTATCTGTGGTTAAAAATTTAACTTGTGGTTCGTTGTATTTTGGGAGTTACACTCTGTGGAAAATAGGGTTTGTGGCTAGTCCTGAAACTAGTCAAAATCAGGTGTTTCGGGTAAAAACATCATAACTTCTTCATAACAGATCCAAATTTAATGAGACAAAATGTGTTGGTTAGGGTATAGTCTTTAGTATTCTTTGTAATGGTTTCAGATCATTTTATCAAATATTTTGTGTGGGGCACGCTCTACAAGGTCGCTCTCTAGAATAAGCCAGAATTTAGCAAGGTATGCCATTTTTGCTATAACTCCTTTTTTGAGTGGTTCCAAGTAGTTCCACTTGGAGGAATTGCATAAAACACACTGAATAACATTGTGTATTAGTTTTATATCTTTATACATTACAGGTTCAAAGTTATGATTATTTCAAGTTAGGGTTGTTGACTAATCCAAAACGAGGCATGTGAGACTAAAGAAAAGTTTGATGAAAGTGCTAGTCTCTTATTTTTAAAAGTTAAGGAAGGTTTGAAAGAATGTGATCATATACAACAGGTCTATTACAGAGCTAGAAATCAGATTTAGATGATGAAATTGATGAGGGCTTTTGGTTGTGGCACATGTTGAGTACATGGTTGAGACAAGTAGTTGATGAGTTGACACATACATGAAGTGTATAGTTGATGATGTTGGTACATATTGATGATTCATAGTTGATGAGTAGTTGAAACATGATTGGAACATACTTGATACATGGTTGGATGCACTTGTTTATGGTACAGGTTGATTACAGGTTGGTGCATGGTTGATGCACTTGTTTATGGTACAGGTTGATTACAGGTTGGTGCATGGTTGATGCATTTGTTTATGGTACAGGTTGATTACAGGTTGATGCATGGTTAAAATTTATTGGTACAGGTTTACAGTGGTATATCTCACAGTGATAGTGTGACAGTGGTTCCATCATTCTACTTTTACTTCAGGGTGGCATGACGGGGCAAGGACAGGTGGTTGTAGCCACCTTCTGGTTGTAGCCAAAGAACATTGGGGGTTGTAGCCTCCTTCTGGTTGTAGCCATATATTTGGTGAGTTGGAGCTTCCCTCAGGTTGTAGCCTGAGAAACTAGGGGGTTGGAGCCTCCTTCTAGTTGCAGCTAGAGAACAAAGGAAGTTGGTGCTTCCGATGAATGTAATTATTCAAGACATATAAGAAAAAGCATTTCGTGGTTTTCTCCCAATTTGGGTTTCCACGTAAAACACAGGTGTACTGTGTATGTGTGTGATTGTTTATTTATTACTGCTCATTATTGGATAATAATTCTACATTGATATAACATTTGAAGAAAAGGATTATAATTACGTTATTACTGATTCACCCCTCCTCTCAGTAATCCAACATTGTCATCAAGGACAATACATATTACATTACATCAATCATCAATCAATCAATCCTTTGGAATCAATCAATCACTTGACATCAATCAATGAAATCAATCAATCAAACCATTGGCATCAATGACAACATGATCCAACAATCTCCCCCTTTGGCATTGATGGAAATACCAATATTGATGTCAACACAAATTACCAATTATTGATGTCAACATGTAAATAAAGCATGCTCTACATCAATAGTCAATGTGACTATCTCTCCCAAATGTGACTATCTCTCCCAATCAATAATCATCAATCACATCAATGTGACTATCTCTCCCCCTTTGACATCAATGGGAAAGGGCCATTTTCCTCTTGGGGCTGCTCCCCCTGCTTGAACTTTCCTTGGGGATGCTTCCCCTGTCTGAGTGCCTTTGATCTTCCTCTGAATAATCTCTCCCCTTTTGAACAAGGGATATCACTATGATGTAATGTTGAAAATACATCGAACATACTCCCCCTTTGACCATCGCTCCTCCTCGAATTATGCCTCTGTTCTCTTTCTTCAAATATATGGCTCTTTTCTAGGTATGCATCTGATAAATATCTCCTCCTAGAATCATGGGAAGAAGAATGACTCCCCCTATCTTCTTTGCAAGATCAACAATATGCTACCATATAATGATCCTTGGACCAGTTCATGCATCAAACTCATGCCATACCAACCATCATGAAACAACAGACATGTCAACAATAAAATAGAGAATCATGAGTAGAATATCAACCAAGTACATCTTGTACCAAAATGTGTGCTCATAATGCACAACACCTATGTACATCAACCATGTACATCAACATCATGTAATGTGCCAAAAGATATCATCCATGGAATGTATCAATCATATGCCTCTATCAACATGCCAACATGTGCATCTACCAATATGCCAACCATGTGCATCTACCAATATGCCAACCATGTGTCATATCACTCATGATATGTCTCCATCATGAACCAAGTACCATAACCATGTATCAAACAAATACCAATTGTTGTGCTAATCAAGTAATACAAACAACATAGTATCAACAAGCATATGCCATATATGAGTGTACCAAAACATGTACACCACCATGCACCAATACCACAAAATGATGAATCCCATACATGTATGCCAAATCCTCCATAAAACATGTGCCAATCAACCTGCTAGTAGGTGCCTCTACCAATGTACTAGAAACGTACCAATCATGCATCAACTATAGATCATCAATGATGTACAACATGATCATCTCATCAACTCACCAACCACAAGTCCCAATGTGTAGCCCATCCATATGCCAAATGAGTGCATCAAGCTTTTCAACAAGTAAGATTCCAATACATCATCAAGATATATCACATAACTAAGGTGTCATAACTTCACTTTCATAACCGACATTGTTCCTCAACAGAAAATGCATCAATCCATACTCATGGGTTAGTGCCATGCATCCAAGATTTATTCATCATCACCTTACATAATCCAATATAGAATCATGAAAACCTACAACAAATAGTGTCATAACTTGTAATAAACCATGTCAGACCTTACATCACAAAGTTATACCATCACATCAAATTGCAATCCCTATGCATAGCCCTTTTCCTTAGGATTCACCACATATACGCGGCTTGCTACATAGAAAACTCACATATGTACGTGACCTATACAATGTCATCGTGTGTATGTATGTGACTGATACCACTATCACCTGCGTATGCATTAGTAGATGACACAT
Source organism: Picea mariana (assembly GCA_032191745.1). Classification (NCBI taxonomy): domain Eukaryota; kingdom Viridiplantae; phylum Streptophyta; class Pinopsida; order Pinales; family Pinaceae; genus Picea; species Picea mariana. Next base: position 41,666 of record JASDQU010190492.1, read on the forward strand.
TTGAACTTCCCTTCAGTCTTTCATTCTGTTCTGGTTTCTCTGTCTTCTTCACCCACTTCTGTAGATGTCACTTCTCCTCAAAACTTGAGCTCTGAGCATCCATTTTTTCAAAGATGTCTCCCTTCCTTAGTTCATTCCTTCTTCTAGCCATGCTATGTGAAGTCCTCATCACAAACTTTCTTCTTGTGTTCCAACACTCCTGGGATTTGTGGCCAAATCCACTACAGCTGTAGCATCTCATGGTGTTACAGTGAACAACAATGTGTCCTACTTGATCACATCTCCAACACCTTATGGTGTTATTAAATCTTCCATTGTATCTTCTTTCATAATATTTACATTCAAAAGTTTTGTGACCATATTCATTACATGAATAACAATGCCCAAGAAAAATACTTTCATACCTTTGCTTTGGTGTCCCAAAGATAGCTTCTTGATCTCTTTCTTGCTTTGTTCTTTTGAAATTTTCCTTGTCTTATGTAGATGGTTGCTTTGCAACATTGTCTTCCTTCTTTGATGGACTTACCTCATGCTTCTTTGAGGTGCTTGCTTCAGCATGTGTAGCTTCTTCAATTTGGGTCTTGATATGAATAATAGTTTCAAAACTTTTTCTAATCTCATCATCTACCTTCATATCTTATTTTTCATTCTTTAGTCTTGTGATCTCTTCTTCCTTTTCTTCCAATTTAGTCTTATTTCTCTCTTCTTGTTCTTTGAGCATTCCCTTTAACTTCAAGATGTGCCTTTGACTTCTCCTAAGAAACTTCTTAGTGTTATCCGAAAGATAGTTATAGTGTGTATAAAAATGATCACTTCTATATCTATATAAACCCTCTTCAAATTCTTTTTGAAGTTCTAATAGATCTTCTTCTATTATTTCCATGGGGTAATTTCCATCAAACTTTACACAAACTGTTTCTATATCATCTTCTTCACTTGAGAAAAATTCAACATCATCACATTTTGAATCATTGCAATCAAGAGTCTTTGGAGATTCTATATCTTCATTTGAAATACTTTTGGGATATTCCTTTGTACTATCTTCACTTGAAATGTTTTCAAGATCACATTTAGAAATAATACAATCAAGGGTTTTTGGAGATTCTTTACCTTTGATAATCTTGATGGAGTGGTCTTCAATATCTTCCTTCTTCTTCTTGCTTTGATATGTCTCCTCTAGCTTTAGCCATAGATCCTTGGTAGACGTGAATTGTTCCATGATTTCTTTGATAGGGCTTGAGATTCCACTAAGAATGGTCTTGAGAGCCAATGCATCATTCTTCTTTCCTTCCCTTTGAGTTGGAAACTTTGACTTGTTCTTCAACGGAACTGATTCACCAATGGTTTCCTTCCAAATAACTGCTCCCATTACCTTCAAATACACTCTCATCTCTATTCTCCAAGTAGAATAGTTTTCCTCATCAAGGATTGGTATTTCATCATCCATTTGCATGTCTATGGATCTCCTTCAATCTTGTTAAGGCTTTTAGTGAAGGCCTGCTCTGATACCAATTGTTGGACACACTGACTACACTGAGAGGGGGGGGTGGTTAACTATCACCATTAACTCATTACTCATTGCTGTCATTTATAACCAGTTAAATTTCAACACATATCAACAACATATATCAACAATATATCATCAACAAGTCATCACCACAAGGAACACAAAGAACACAAGATGCATGTACAATTTTCTTTTTATTACAGACTACAATCCTTGGGGTTTTTCAGCAACAAATGAATAGAGTACAACTCTACAAGAGCACCAACTCTATAATTCAAGACTCATTTTACACCCTCAACACCAACTGAGATGAGGCAAAAATCCTCAACATATATCAATCTGTACCATAAACAAGTGCATCAACCGTGCACCAACCTGTAGCATAAACAAGTGCATCCAACCATGTACCAAGTATATACCAATCATGTTTCAAATACTCATCAACAATTAATCATCAATATGTACCAACATAATCAACTATACACCTCATGTATGTGCCAACTCATCAACTGCTTGTCTCAACCATGACTAGTTTTGGATTAGTCAACAACCGTAACTTGAAATAATCATAACTTTGTACCTGTAATGAATAAATATATGAAACTGATACAAAATGTTCTTCGGTTTGTTTTATGCAATTATTCTAGGTGTCACTACTTGGAGCCTCTCAGAAAATGAGTTATAGCAAAAACGACATACCTTGTTGTTATTCTAGAGAGAGACCTTGTAGAGCGCGCCCCACACATAATATTTTTTGAATCAATATGAAACTGTTACAAAGAATACTACAGAATGTAATATAACCAACGCAATTTGTCTCATTGAATTTGGATATGTCATGAATAAATTATGACATTTTTACCTGAAACACCTGTTTTAGACTAGTTTCAGGACTAGCCACAAACCCTATTTTCCACAGAGTGTATCTCCAAAAATACAATGACCCATAAGCTGGATTTTTTACCACAGATACTTGGATATGTTTCCTCAATGGAATATAAATATCATGGTATGAATCATTATATAAATTTTTTTATTGCGAAAAATGGTGATATGACCTGTAAATAACATACCTTAGAAAGCATCATGAAAAGAATTTATCCTCCCTTGAATTCCGGCCCTCTTTTCTTCACATTCCCTTAGAAATTAGGCTTAGATATCCTTCGGTTACCTCAGTCACCTATATATCTTCAATATGCTCAAGTGCTCCACACCAAAAATGCTCAAGAAGCTCTCACAAGAAGCTCTCCATCAATACTCCAAAATATTCTCACAATAAGCTCTCCATTGATCCACAAAAGGGATGATCTACAAGAGACCATTGCTATCTTATTTATACTTTTATCCTCAAGGTCACTTAACCCATTTTTAGGTCAATTAAGCCATTTCTAGGTCACTTAACCTATTTTCCTTATTTTGGGGTTAACCACTTTCCATAAATAGAAAGTTCTCCAATACTTTATCATTTAAATATTCCTTCTTGATTTTGCACCTTACTTTATCATTTCTTGATTTTGTCACTTCTGTTTATTATTTAAATAATCCACCTTGACTTTGTCACTTTACTTTATTATTTAAATAATATTAACCCATTTCAAGGTCACTTAACCTATTTTCCTTATTTTAGGGTTAACCACTTTCCATAAATAGAAAGTTCTCCAATACTTTATCATTTAAATATTCCTTCTTGATTTTGTCACCTTANTATTATTTAAATAATATTAACCCATTTCTAGGTCACTTAACCTATTTTCCTTATTTTAGGGTTAACCACTTTCCATAAATAGAAAGTTCTCCAATACTTTATCATTTAAATATTCCTTCTTGATTTTGTCACCTTACTTTATCATTTCTTGATTTTTCTACTTCTCTTTATTATTTAAATAATCCACCTTGACTTTCTCACTTTACTTTATCATTTAAATAATGATTTCTTCTTTTAGGTCACTTTGACTTCTTTGACCTCGGGGGCTTCAAGCCTTCATGTTGGGGTCCTTCATCTTCATAAGGCCATAAATCTCAAACCATGAGGAGTTATGTGACATTCCACATACCACCGAAAATGGCATGACAATCACTATCAATCTAGGATAGTTTCACCAACAATTTCCTTGATCTTCATCTCATTATTCCACATACAAGAATGGGTCCTCCAACCATTCTTCTAGGATAACTCAATCCACAAAGTGTCTTCCCATGAGGGATTTCACCATAAGGGGACCACTTTGGAGTTCATCCATTTTTGCACCTTATCAATCATGATAAGAAAATAATGAGAGCATGGGTCCTCCAACCATTCTTCTAGGATAACTCAATCTGCAAAGCATCTTCCCATGAGGTGTTTCACCATAAGGGGACCACTTTGGATTTCATCCATTTGTGCACCTTATCAATCATGATAAGACAATAATGAGTCATCTATACATTTTTCAACAATGCATCATATACCAATGAAACCACATCGATCCATCTTCATCATGCATCAATGACAACTCATTGATCCATCTTCATCATATCAATGAAAACTCATTGATCCATATTCATCTATGCATTCTCATCAAGGAAAATACATATTACATTACATCAATCATCAATCAATCAATCCTTTGGCATCAATCAATCACTTGACATCAATCAATCAAACCATTGGCATCAATGACAACATGATCCAACAAGAACAACTTCTTGATTGGTTTCTCAAATCACACGTCTCTATTATCGCCAAGGATATAACATCCACTTTCCCTCAATCAAAAGAGGAGGCCATCAACAAGGCCCAACAATTTGACCTTATCTATGCACAATCATGTTACTTGTACACAATATTTCTTGATGCACCCGAACCCATACCATTTGGCCAGGACAAACCTAGGATGTCCCCCGCGTTGCAGATGGGTTGATTGGTTCTATAACCCATATCAACTCTTACGGCCACCCATCACCCACTTATGGGGCACATCCATATCCACAACCATATGGAGGGACGTCTTATTACCCTCCTCCCACTCACCAACAATCGTACCCTATTGCTCCCTCACCACCATTGGGTGGACCCCCACCGGTACCCATGATGCATCTGGTCTCTCAACCAAGTACGTGTTCACCCTCAACCCCCGCCTATAACCTCAACAATAGTGGAATCACTTCAAATTCCTACATGCCATATGGATTGCATCAAAAAAAAAATCCATATTTTCCATTTCCCGGTCCTCAATCGGTTTCTCCTCCACTGGGACAACCACATGTTGATGTTAACTTTGTTCAACCCTCTCCCATTCAACAACTTTATAATTTTGAACAATTGAATATGGAAAATTCGGTCCATCTATCGAATCATGCCAAGAAGAAAGAGAAAAATTGAAACAATAACAACTCGGGACCAGGAGGAAATAACCCCCAACAAAACCATCCCGTTGGGGGAAACTAGAATCAAGGAAACCAAAACCCCTAAGGGGGCACCAATAACAATTAACCACAACAAGGGAATAACAATAACCTTAGAAACAACTTCCCTTGTGCTCTATGTGGTGAGTATAGACATTATACACACCACTACCCTGAAATTTCTGATTTCAAACGGATGAAAGAATCCATGAATGTGCAATGTCCTCCAACGCCACCTACCCCTCAATAGGTTCCACAACATTATTTGCAACCACCACCTCCGGTTGTTTTGAAAAACCCTATTCCAAACCAAGGTGTGATGAATACCCAACATGAGATAACCCTCACCCCACCACAAATGGGGCAATATAAAAACTCGAGTTTCAATTAACCTGGAAATCCAGTCGATCACAATATCCTCCTTACTAGCGAAGAAGAGATTCTTCTGCAAACACGCGGTAGCCAATACAGTGTTCCCCCCGAATCTACCCCAACCACCTCAAAAGTGGCTCTAGATACAACCAGACAACCATTGATGATTCCATACCCTAACACTGAACCAAACCCTCATATACCCTGTATGTCATTACGATAGAACGTACATAACCCTCATTCTAGGGAAACACATAACTATAGTCTAGTCAATGACTTAGCTCAATATGCTACAACCATGTCTATATTGGAGGTCCTCCAAACCTACCCATCTCAGCATAAATCCTTTCTTTCCTCCTTGGGGGTAGTCGACCCAACTGATACTCGACTCATCACTTTTGATCTAGATAGCGAAGAACCATGCCTCCCTGCCCTGGTAGCTTATCAGATACCAATTAATATCTGGAACATCACAGTTCATTGATGTATCATCAATGAAGTTTGCATCCACATGCATCATGTCCAAAGTAGTATGGAAAAAACTCGACTCACCTGATCTAGTACCATCTGCCATCACCCTGAGAGCTTATGATGGTCGACCATCATCCCCTGAAGGGATATTCCAAAATGTCCCTGTAGAAATTGGGGGAAAACCATCTTAATTGACATCGAATTTATCGACACCCCACTTGATTACAATATCTTGTTCGGATGTAGCTACATGTATGCTATGAAGGTGGTATCCTCTTCTGTGTTTTGGAGGATGATGTTCCCCCACAATGGGAAAATTTTCAGCAATGACCAACTTACACATTACGAGCCTAATCATTCCACCAACATTGATAACATTCTCCCCCTTTTCTACACTATGTTTTTTCGGTCATCGACATGGGTGCCAGAATTTTCAAGGACCCATCCTTGTTAGTGGCATATCATGGAGCACCAACTCTCCTACACCCTTCAACACAAGTGTGTGTAGTATATTCTAATGGAACAAATATTGGAGACACTACTTCTCTCACCGAGGCCCCTCCCCACATCACAGTTCCACCAGTCGAAGAATTATTACCTCAGGAGTTCCCTGAGAAACTCACTGCACCACTTATCTCAGATCCCCCCCCCTCCAAGGGGAAATCCTTGTTTAGGAGACAACCCCCCAAGCCATTACCCAAATTCACTATTTCTACCCCCCACCTAGAGTGCAATCATTCTAGGTAGATGTTACTCTCACACTTCCCAACATGGTTCTTTCCATCCCTGTCCGGTATCTCCATCCACCCGCTATGGTTCCTACAACATCTCTCCCTCCTCAAGAAGAGGGATTACCAATGCAAATCCTAGTACAGGCTCCTGACACACCACCCATGCCCCCAATTAGCAACAACATCACCACCACTAGGGGTAGATGAAGGAAGAACGATCCCATAGCTCCTCTCCCTCCCCGAGCTCAACCTCCTTGCACAATATGAAAAAGAGAATGACACCCCACTAACAAATGTCCTACCCTTCCCAAGTTATGCAATATGACCTAACTCCCTAGAGAAACCCCATCTCTTACTACTCCACCAAGTACATCCACTACTACTACAGAGTCCTCAACCACACACAATAAAGGGTTATGAGCCAAATTCACTTGTGCCATATGCTCAAAATATGGCCATTACACTCATCATTTCTCAGCTCTACCCCAATTTCTCTAAACATTAGCCGCAGTACACCATAGGTCTTGGCCAAAGCCCCCTCAGTCACTCCCCACGAAGGATGACATTACTGACATTCATTATATTTCATCGTCAATCCCCGAGCAAACGAGGTACCATCCACAATATCGTAACATTCGGTTCATGTCAAGCGAGCCATCGCACCCTATACACGTTATCCCTTCTTCATCCTCACCACTTGAGAACAATAACAATTACCCATTGACAGTTCCCCCTGTCACCTCCTAGGATCCCGTATATTCTCGCATTTTCCACTGTGACGAGGATATCCTGGAGGAACTAACTACCCTTGATTTCCCATGGAATGTTCTCCATCATCAAGTAATTTTCCTCTCACAAGAGGTCTTTCACCCTCCTGACCTCATGTACAACCCTTGTTGGACACACCTACCACACTTAGAGGGGCGGGGGGGGTGAATGAGTGTGGGGATCTTTTTCCCAAAACTTCCCTCTTGCACAAAAACTCATCAATTAGCATTCAACATTTATTCATTACCCATTGTTGTCATTTATAACTAGTTAGATGTGAGCACATATCAACAACATATATCAGCAATATATCATCAAGAAGTCATCACCACAATGAACACAAAGAACACAAGATGTATGTACAGTTTTCTTTTTATTACGGACTACAATCCTTAGGGTTTATCAACAACAACTGAATAGAGTACAACTCTACAAGAGCACCAGCTCTATATGCAAGACTCAGCTTGCATTCTCAGCACCAACTGAGATGAGGCAACAATTCTCAACAAATATCAATCTGTACCATAAACAAGAGCATCAACCATGCACCAACCTGTGCCAAACAACCTGTAATCAACCTGTACCATAAACAAGTGCATCCAACCATGTACCAATTATATACCAATCATGTGTCAACCACTCATCAACAATGACTCATCAATATGTACCAACATCATCAACTATACACCTCATGTATGTGCCAACTCATCAACTACTTGTCTCAACCATGTACTCAACATGTACCTCAACCAAAAGCCCTCATCAATTTCATCATCAAGATCTG
>JASDQU010190493.1:8590-25188 GCA_032191745.1 Picea mariana
GGACCGATCAATCCATCATCTAGGAGATTAGGAACTAGATATATCATCACTGCAATAGAGTATTTAACCATGATACTATAGGTAGTTCATTATAGTGGACTAGACAATTAATTTCAGCACCAAGGTGAATGGACAATTGTTGAAGGGGCACAAAAGATGCTAAAGGGTAGACGGGACAATGTTATTGTTAATTGGCGGTTGCAGTGAATAGAGAGAGCCAAGAGAAGTGTTACAGATCCCGAAGAAACACCATAGAGATGAAGGAGTTGACATAGGTAAAAATATTTCATATATGGCACCGCCAAAGGCAACAACATCAGAAAAGAAGAGAGGTTGAAATAGAGCAGCAAAAATGCTACCAAAGGTTCAAGAAAATTTGAGAGAATCCTCATCTTCCATCGAGGAAAGGGATGCAACTATGCAGAAGGAAGAGTAGGTGAAGCAAGAATTTTCAAAGGTTTGCAAATATATTATGGAGGTACCAATGGAGGTGGATACTCCATTGGAAGAATAGGTAGTGAAGATCAGTGAAGCCATCCGGGGCTTCTGAAAAAAAATTGTTGACTTGGAAACACGAATGACACCAAGCACACCACCAGAGGAAAGAGACCAAAGGGAGAAAATAGTAAGCACAGTAGTGGAGAGTATAAATACTTTGGAACCAGAATGTGCTAAGTGGTACAAGGATAGCACAAAAGTCCAGAAGTAGTTGTCGAAAGATGAAAAACTATAGAGTATCGAACAAAATATTCAAATCTTGCAAAGGAAGGCTCAAAAGATAAAGGAAACCATGAGCAGTGTTCCACCAGCCGATAAGATGACGGCAATGCAATAAATTAAGAGATTTTACTTTGAGATGAACCAGTTGAGGGTTGAGCATCAAGCTTGCATGTAATAGATAGAGACTCTACAGGAAGAAGCTTTACAGGTCGTAGAAGAGACAGCAAAAGCACAATGCAAGATCAAACAAGCAATGGAAGAAGCTTAAGAGAAACAAAAGAATCGGGTCATTGCAGACTTAGTAGAAAAATTTTGGGTAAGTGAAACAAAGGTCAAGGGGAAAACAAACACAACAAAGGATGTTTTTGACAAAATCAAGGATAATTTAAAAATGGATTAAGTGGCTTAGGATGAGCCATAGGTGAGTGTTGGGGGCATGTTGGATAGGCATTTTGGAGGAGAAGAATTAAGTTTTGGAGTTGTGCCATAGAGGCAAGATCAGCGTGTACGGGAAGGGAACAATGTGAAGGGTGTAGGTTGAGGGATGAATTTAACAGGATAAAATAAACATGTTGGCACAAAACAAGAAAAACAATGTGAAGGAACAAAAACAGGAAAATAAGCATGTTGGCAAAAAAGTAGGAAAACAACTAGGACCTATCAGGGTTTTGGGGTAAGCAATTAGGGTTTTGATCCCTATTTCTATGTATAAATATGTAATGGGTCGGGGAAGAATAGTTTGTTGAGAATAAGAGTTTAGGATGCTAAGAGTAATGTTTTAGTCTGAAAGACTAGCTTACTTATGATTGAGAATCTATGCTTAAGGTTGTGGAGAGAGTTTGCAGAGATAGGATTGCACTGCATAGCAACTTGGATAGAATGAGGATTATAACATGTTGTATCTATTGTAATCATAGTGCATAGGCCTGAGGTGATTACTACATGAATATTAATATATAAGCCAACCATTTTGGACGTAGCCCAAGGATTGTGTGAACCACATTAAAATCATGTCTCTGAATGTGTTGTATTGATGTGATTTCCTGGATGTTATCTTTATGCACACTAGTAAAGATCTGTTTAATATCTGATAGGTGCGCAATAATAATGAACGATCCAATGGGTGGGTTATGTCACGATCTATGTTATATTATTTCGACATACTAAGGTTTATGGTATTGACTGGGTCTTAGATGGGTTAATATTGCATAACTATTATGGTGAAAATAATCAACTATTAGTCAATGGAAGTCACACATATGGTTTGTTTACTGATAAAAGGATGTTGAATAAGGATTAATTCACATAAGGTGGATAAGTATTAATAGTGATGTTTATGGCCTCACATCCTCTCATCCCTGCGGAAACCTGGTTCTTGTAGTCCTAGTGGATTCCTCATGTGAGACTTCACTTCCATGCAGGTGATGTCAAAAGTTCTGGTGTCTAAGGGTTTTGTTGTTTAAATAAATTGAACCTAGGGTATTATAACCGCATGCCAATAGTTGGTCATGCTTGTTGTGTTATGGGCCTGAGATCTGAAAATATAAAATCTAGAAGACAAATCCTCAACTTCACAAGAATAAACTAAATCACTCACAAAAATACTCAACACGAGAAATATCCTAAAACCCTTGAGGTAGGTAAGACCGTTAATTTGTTTTCCTTAAGGAAGGAAACACTCCTCAAGCAATGCTTTCTTGTTACAATAACAATATACTTCACTATTCTCATTACATTCATCATCCCTTCCTTATATAATACTATATAAGAACATTCTAGAAATCCTTCTCTCACATTTATTATGTTCACACTAATATATATAACTACCATAGTGGGCCTTATTGTGGACCTATTCCACCTTACATTGAATGGACTCCACTATTATCACTATGGTCCCTTATCCCCCCCCCATTACCTCCCTAGATACACTACATTCCATCCCCCTTCACATGTTTCGTCCTTGAAACAGGCAAAGAAAACATACAATGTGATTGTCTAAGCAATGTACCCAACTGGTACCAAGTATGAGCATCCATCCATCCTAATGGAATATGAACATGATGTCCAAATTTTTCCTTTCTGCCATGACCTTGATCCTTATCACACCTTTTGTGCCCTGGGATTGTTTTTTTTTCCCGAGGTTGTACAATTTCAGTATTCATCCATGCACCTCTTGATTGGTTTCCTTTCTGGGGCCATGTTGGTCCATAATCAGTGTGTTGATGCTCACGCCCCTACCTAGATGATCTGTTTCTCTCTATGTGGTGTGAATGGTGATATACATAAACCTTAGCTCTCGATTCTACTTTCTTGGAATTTTCAACATGTGGTTCCTTATATTCTTCTATGTTTTGAGGCCCTTCCTGGAGCTTGTCTGCATGTGCTTCTATAGACTCTACCTCTGATTCAACTTCAGACTCTACAATAAATTCTTTGCTTTCCCATGTGGGACTTTATTTATTACTAAGAGACACATCCTACAATGTAATTTTATTTTCTTGTATGAAAGTTTCACAAAATTCTTTTCCACATTAATATTAATTGTACCAATTGTGGTCATCCAAGGATATCCAAGAATAACATCCACATCATTCATATCAATGGCACAAAAATAAAAATGCAACACATATTTATCCATGTTGAGCTTCAAATATTTAAAAAAATGAACATGTTCACCCTCAACCTGTGTGTTTTAAATATTCTTTGCAAGAACTTGTAATATATTAACTAACCGAACATCGATAAAATAATTCTAGCAACTAGGGTTAATAGAAACAATAACCTTCTCTTGTTGAATGCATCCATGAACCTGTAGTGTAGAGTTTCCACTTGAAAATTAACCCTTGTTTCTTTCTTTATCCTTACACTTTGCATGAGACCACTTGTCTAAAACCAGTTTTTCATATGATTCATCATAAAGTGCCATCAAATTACAATAGTCAAATGATTTCCACCATATGCGAGCAACTTCTTTGAAACAATAGTGTAGACAAGTTTTCCACCTCTCTTTCCATACTGAATTATAAGAATGTATATATTCTTCAATACTGGGGCCATAATGGTTTCCATTAAAATGCATCTTTATTGCAATAAATCTTCAACAAAACTAGGGTTTATAAAATAACTTATTGTGCAAATCGCGCAACTTTTTTAGAAAAACCCTGAAAAACTGCAAATTTTAAAATGTTGATAACTTCAATTCTTGGAATCCATTTTGGATTTGTTACTTTAAATTTAGTGTTTTTCAAAGAAGAATTCAAATACCTGACTTGTTTCTACAAATTTTTCCCAGAAAGTTTCAAAATTGAATCTGAAGTGCGCCACCCTCTTTTTCCCTTGAAAAAATATACAAAAAGAACCAAAACTTTATTTCTTTCTTTGGCTGAAGAAAGATCTTTGATACCAAATTCAATGTTCATCAATAAATCATAAGTGAAACCATTAATCTAAAAAATAATAAACTAAACCATTCACTGAATATTCAACACAAGAATGTAGACAAAACCCTTGGGGTGGGGTGACACCATATATTATTTCTTATGGAAGGAATGCACTCCCAAACAATACTTTCTTTCTACAATAACAATATTATTCACTATGTTCATTACATTGCTCATACATTCCTTATATAATACTACCTAAGAACATTCTATAGAAGGAACCTTCTATAAATCCTTCTCTCACATTTATTATGTTCACACTGATATATCTAACTACCATAGTGGGTCTTATTTAATAATATAGTGGACCTATTCCACCTTACATTGAATGGCCTCCATTATTATCACTATGGTCCCTCCCCCTCCTCGACATCCCTAGCTACACTACATTATTATTATTTATATGGAACAATAATGATAAGATGATGATGTTCTTCAAGGCTAGACCGAGTGGTGAAGACTAATAGTGTTAATGCCACTAACCTCAATTTGAAGTTTAACCTCGAAACATGATTGTAGTATTTGCATGTAAAAAATTTGGGTTATAGTGGTAGCCTGAAGGCTTTAACCCCGGGTCTCATAGATGATATTCTTCCCGGTTACCGATTCCCCCAAATCTGAATATACACAAAAAATCATAGGATGATGATGGTTAATTTCCATTAAGATTAAATTTGGTTTATCAGACCTTAATAAAGGTAAGTAATTACTTGGTTTGCTTTAGAATTTTGTTTTTGTTGGGAAATATTTAAGAAAAGCAATCCTAAATCACCATAGTTTTGATGAATTAAAATGATAGGAAGGTCGATATTGTAATAAATATTTTGAAATTGTGATCTAATGTAGGTGTACCCAAGACATTAGAAGAGAAAGTGTTTTTCATCTTCAACCCTCATAGTTTCACAAAGATGATAAATTATTTTGACTCGTAGTATTTTAGGAACTTTCCACTTCCCTATTTCACTATGGAGCTCATGAGAGTTTGTTCTTATTTTAGTAATGTTGATTTTCTTCTTTATGCTAGTCAAAATAGAGAGATTCTTTTGATATTATAAATTAGGGTTGTTATTATAGTATCTTATTTATTTTATTCTCTAATTATTTATAGCACCACAACTTCTTAAATTTAGATATAATAATATTTTTAATATTATCTTTATTATGCAAAATAACACCTTCCTTTATTCCCCAATGATTTAGCCAAGACTTGCCATCTCTATGCCACCTCCTCTTGAGTCATAGGTGGTTTTCTCTGGAGTTTAAAGAAATATTAGGAAGCCTTTTGTATTCCATGTTGGTTATCATATTATTGTACATTAGGTACCTATTCATAGTCATGATATCAACGGGGGAAATACTCGCTTCTATGAGGAGGATAGGATAAGGTGTATTTCCTTGTTGATCTATTTTCATGTCTCAACCTTTGTGTTTTATCCGCAATTCATGTGGATGTGGAAGGACCTCTCTTTTCCTCCCTAATTCATTATCCTCCACATTCTACATGCATTCCACATTTCTGCATCACTTTATGAAACAATCATACCCTTCTTCAACACTTGGTTGTTTTCTTGATTTCCTATTTGCGTTATGTAGAGAAACCTTGCATCGATTTCACGCTCTGCATCCTGCATTGAGTCTATTCTCCACACTCTGCATAAGTATCTCACACTTTATTTTTATAGTATTATGCATTGGAACGATACTTAGTTTATTTTTAGTTCTGTCCCATGAAAATAACTCATTATAAAATCATTTTTTCACAAACCATTCCTCTACATCAACCTTTTCTGCAATATTTTTCTCCATATGAGCTCTCTCCACATATCTCTTGCTTCCTCAAGACTTAGCGTTCCACAATAATTTTCGCTCCACATTATTTCTACATTGAATGTCCCATACTTATCACTTTCCCACCATGCAACTTGTTAACGCTAGAGATTGCTCTTGACTGCAAAAGAGAAATGCCTAGCACATCTTGAAAAGGATTTGATGTTTAGTTGGGATGGTGGATTACGTATATTGGATTGAGAAATAAGAAAGGAAGAAAAATGAAATTGACATAGGTAAGTTTAAATATCAGTGATCATTTCCATTGGTCATGGAGTCTCCTGTAGTATTTCATGGATCAAAAGTAAGTGAACTACTTATCAGTCAGGTTCAATAAATAGCACGGATAAGTAGAATAATAAGGGATACAATCATAAAAGATACATGCGTCACTAGAAAATCAAACATGTATAATTTATCAAATAGAAGTTTGATAAGAAAAAAATACTTTTTGTTAATAAAAACAAGATATTTGAACAACTTCCACAAAATAGAGAAAGTACACTAAGGCTTTAATGCACAGGAATTTTGTAGCGCATAAGTTCTATTAAATTAAGAAGAGAATGCATATAAAACATAGATAGAGTAACAATTTGGTAACATAAGCCACATAAATATCTAATAATCAAATCCTATAGGAAACATTTCCCATGATCTTACAATTTAGAACACAGCTTTGGTTTCCCAAAGTCTCTCTCTACAACCTCCTAGATCAAAACCCTTGGCTTCCTTCCAAAAGGAAGATTCCCCCCCCTCTCACTTTTTTGAAGTCTTTGATGCTTCCCTTTATAATTTTAAAATGTTGAATAATTGCCTCTGAAAATGTGGAACTACAACCTAGAAATATGGATCTGTATGCCTTCAAATCTGGGATTGATCTTGATCACATAGTAATTATCTGCCTTAAAATATGGAACAAATATTTGAAACTAGGCTTGTAGATAGAATGTTGAGAATGCTCTCCCTATCCTCTACCACTTGTTATTAAGAAAATGTTATTAATGTTGTCACCCAAAACTATTTTCTATATGCATTTGGCTATGAGTCCTCCTTTGGATTACCAAATCTTGTAAACTTGATGAAGGAAATTCTTCATCTTGCAGAACATTCAAACTGAATACTTGGCTCTATATTTTCATGTAGCACTTTAGAGTTGGCTTTTATTTTCTTTTTTCTAGGACTGAATAAATGGAGGATGAATTTCAGAGGCATCTACATAGATATTATCAATGGATCTAGTAAATAGAGATACTTTTGATGGGTTACCTCATGTCTCTTTAAATAACACCTAAACATTCCCAGTAAGATGCAACCAGGATTGAGGGACATGATATAGTGTTCAATAAGATTGTCCAAATTTTATTGCACACTCATGTAAACTGTAGTTTCCATAATAATCACACCTTGAACAGTCAAAGTAAAATTAATTGAAGGAGGGATCTTTCATATATGAAGACCAGAAGTATGGTGCTAAGAATTGTATGAACTCCCATGTTTTAATTAACCTTCTTTCCATTCTTCTCCATTATCAACATTGAAGGAAACTTCATACACAATAGAAAAAACATTTAGTTAACAATGTTGGACAACTGGTTTGGACAATTGGTTGTCATTGATGTCAACCCTTGGAGCATTCGCAATACCCCAAAGTTGTGATCGATATTGATGGTAAGTTAGTTTTCATTGATGTCAACAAGAGTGGTTGATCTCAACAGGTGTGATGGATGCATTTGAGGAAGTCTACAAGAATCCCCATAGGTGTGGTTATGGAACCTGAATTTGATAAAGGAATAAGTATATGAACGATAGTGTAAATGTAAATATTACATTCATAGATGTATAGTACTCTTCATGTTGTTTCTCATGATAGGTGGTACACCATGTGGTTCCTCACGGTTAGGGAGATATGCCCTCATGAATTTGGAATCCCCGAAGGATGGCTAAGAAGCCCCTAATTGGTTACAAGTCATTAATGAAAGGGTAAAGTGGTTGTGACAAGAAAATTCAAGAATCCCTAAGATCAAGGAGAGAATTTATTAAGAAAACATATAAATGCAGCTTAAGGAGTATCTCATAATCACATACACACAATCATTGAATATCTATCTTGTGAGAATATTTTGGTCTATTGGTGAATCTGAGATCGAGTTTGAGGTATCGGAGAAAGTGCGAAGGAAGAGAAAAAGTTTCGGAGCTGCAGAGAGATAGGGTTTTTTCGTAACCCTAATTATGCAATCCCTCATGGGTCATCTTGAGGGTGTCACGCAAGGAACCCCCACGGGTTTCCTAGGGCTCATCATGTGAGGCCCCGCTAGACAACAAGTCTTTGTCCCGCGAGGACAAGACAGAACTGAGGAGAAATGCTACTGCCTAGGTTGGTATACTTATCTTTTATTTGATACAATAGGGTGTCTACAAGTTACAAGTATTCTTATGTGCTTAATTTGAGAGTTACATGTTATGGTTATGGTGCATGCTTGATATATGGTTGGTATATTGATGAGACATTGGCACATGATCAAGGCACACCTTAGATGCATGGTGTTGGCACTTGAATGAAGTACAGTTCTAGGTTATGTTGGTACATGGTTGATGTAACTCTTGTGTTGTTACGGTACATGCTTGAGGCATGTCATGCTAATAATTATGCATGGTACATTTTGGTGATGATATGATACATTGTTAGAAAAACATCCTTGGATATCTTGGTATTTGGTTTGGTATGGTTATGGTTCATTGTTAGAGACATATATTTGTGATGTTGGTACATGGTTGAGGCACACACTTGGTATATTGTAGCACATGTATGAGATACATCTCTTCGTGATGTTGGTACTTGGTTTAGGTACACCATTGATAGTACTTTCTTGGTATATCTTATGGTACATGGTGTATGGGATTATTGAGACATATCATGAGTGATATGGTATATGGTTGAGGCACATCTCATGGTACATGTTGGTACATGGTTGATGATATGGTATAGGTTTGATGCATCAAATGGTACAATTCGGATACATGGTTGATGTATGTGATATGGTACATGGTTGATGCACTTGATATGGTACATGGTATGGTACATGTTGATGTACATGGTTGATACATGGTATTGATTTGGCACATTGTATGGTACATGTTTGAGGCACATATATTGTATGGTATATTGTAGCATCCCCAACATCCAACTAGGCTATGCCACATAAAAAAAAATACAGAAACTCTTGTGAAACTTTATATATAAAACTTAAAATATAAAAATACATTCTACAAATGCACAGATTCATATAGAATACTAATAAAAATACACATGCAACACACACATGAAAAACCCATAAAAATAAATGCATACATAATAATGCAACATGTAATTTAACACACAATTGACACTTATCTTGGTAAAAATATCACCAACTGCATGCAAGACTTCCACATTCCTCCTAGCCTTGGACCACACTACTCAAAACTCTCAATAGTGGGTCACCCCTGAGCTGGGACTAAACTCCACCCGGGTAAAGGAATTCATAACCAAGATGAGGTATCTCAGACAACAGGAAAAACTTTGTCATGGGTGCCAACTCAAACTAATAGCCTACAATCACTAATTCCCCAAATACCTATCCCACCCCAGGAAGTGTGCCCTTTCTCTACTCAAAAATCCTTTGGATGCCCCACTTCCTTTTCAGGGGCTTCAGAAACAGGCCAGATAAATGTCTCAGAGCCCTGTAGCTGCATTTTGGTACCTTCAGGAAATCAATTCCTAACAATTCTCTCACCTAGAGAGAAATTGCTCACGGGCCTAACAACTCACTTCTTCAATCCAGCTCCTAAGTTAACCAGGTATAGGTACATGTATGGGTATAGGTATTGGTATGGGTACAGGAAGGTACAAAGGACAACTGAATGAGTGATTGAATGATGATGGAATTCCCCAAAAATGAACTAAGTCAAAACTATATGTATGCATGTTCCCAACTTGGCACTTGTCATGTTGAGAACTACTTTGGCCCACTTATCCCCATCCTTATAACTTAGGATAAAATAATTATCCATACTTTATACTTTAAGGAATATTAATATAATATTCATTTTTGTTTTAAACTCCCTAGCTTGTCCTCTTATCCTTAACTTTTAGTCCCCTTTCCCTAACTAGTGGAGTTTAGTCCCCCATACTCTTTTATCATGGTCGGTCTACATGCAGCGATGTATTATATTAATGATAATACATATACAAAAATAGGCTCACTGGCCTTTATCATCTAGGCTCTCCATCCTAATTCAACACATAAGCCTCCTAGCTTATAATAATTGGTTCACCAGCCTATAAAACACAACATATACACAAAGGCACTCTGGCCTCAAAATCACGCACTTAAGTTTGTTGCGCGTGGTATCCTAGAATGTGAACACTTCATCATTTTAGTGTGCAGTACATTTGTGCACTATACCATGGAAGGTACATACAAAAATTATATCAAACAACTCACCAATTTAAGTACATTTGTATTTACATTTACAGTTGGGGTTCGACCTAGGGGTATTACATATATTGGTGATATTGGCACATTTTTAGTACACATTTGTCACATGACTAGAGGCATGTTTTGGTGATGTTTGAACGTCTAGTTGAAAGGTGTTCTTGGTGATCGAGGATCTGGTTTTGTATCAGTGACAATGACAGGTTGGTGATAGTGACAAGTTTGATACAGTGATAGGTTGAGAGTGATAGGTTGATGTGACAAGTTGGATACAATGACAGGTTGACAGTGGCAGTGATTGTGGTAGTGAAAGTTTGGTCTACACTTATATTTCAAGGAAACAAGACAAGGAAAGGAAATGGGGTTGTAGCCTCCTTCCAGTTGAAGCCAGAGAATCAGGTAGTTGGAGCTTCCTTTAGGTTGGAGTCTGTAAATCAGGGGGTCATAGCCTCCTTTTGGTTGGAGCCAAACAACTTAGGGAGTTGGATCTTCCTTCAAGTTGGAGCCTGTAAACTAGGGGGTTGGAGCCTCCTTCCAGTTGTAGCCGGTAAATTAGGGATTTGTAGATTTCTTTAAGGTTGGATCCTATAAATAGGGGGTTGGTGCCTCCTTTTAGTTGTAGTTAGATAATTGGGAAGTGAGTGCTTCCAATGAATGTATTCCTAACAGTATATAAGAAATCATTCCATGGTTTTCTCCCATTTGGGTTTCCACGTAAATTCTGGTGTATTGTGTATTTGATGTGATGTTTCTTATGTTTATATGCTCATGATATATTGAATGCAATCATAGATGATAGATTAATGATAAACTTCTGATAAAGTTGAATTTTATATATTGTGGTTAAAAGTGGTAAAAGTGCTCATATTGATTCACCACACCTCTCAATATTCCAACAATTGGTATCAGAATTGGTTCCTTTAGGAAACCATTTAACCACTGGAAGGTATATCATGGAGAGAAACAATATGTATAGAAATGGAATACCAAAGTTCAGTGGCCAGAATGGTCATATCTATGAGATGTGGATTATCAGGATGGAAGCATTTTTATAGGCACATGGGTATGATGTTTGGAAATCAATTTTTAAAATATACATAGCTACAAAGAAAATGAGTACTCCAACCAAGAAGAAATTGAAAAGAAACAAAAAAAATAGCAATAGATTTCATCTGAGAAGGATTACCTAATCCGATAAGAGAGAAATTTGGAAAATATTCATCAACTAAATAACTTTGGGATAAGCTACATAATATCTACTTTGAGGATTCTCCCATCACAAAGCTAGAGAATGATGAAGAATATGAAAGAACAAAACAAGAAGAAATATGTTGATCATGTCAGACAAAATCAAAAGAAGAATATTGTGAAGAAGGCATACTATACCTTGAAGCAGAATTAATCAATGTTTTAGATGAACTCACAAAAGAAAGGAAGAAAAACAAGTCTCTTGAGGAACAATTAGTCAAGAAGAATTCTCAAGAAAGTTTCAAAGAATCCCAGCAGGTCATTGTGAAACTAAAAGCTCAGCTAGAAGAAGCCAAAGTGATTGAAGAAACTCTTAAGATTTATTTGGAAGAAAAGCGGCATCTAGAAGCTCAAATAATAGCACAAAGGAAGGAATCAGAGAAGAGAGAAAGGTTTCTGACAAGCCATCTCATGGAAAGATCTGACAAATTAAACAATCTTGAAGTAGAATTCATTCAACAAGAAAGAATACTTGAAGAAGAAATCATCACCTTGAATATTCAACTTGAGGAAGCCAAAAGAACAAAATAATTAATGAAGATCCAAATGACGAAGAAAGAAGAAGAGGTTGAGAAGCTTGAAGAAGAAGTTGTCACATTAAGAGTTAAAATTGTCAAACTCAACAAGAACATTGAAGAGAGAGAAACATCTACATCATCAATAAAGAAAGAGGAAGAGAAGCAATCCAAGTTACTAGAAAGGAAGAATGAAGAAAAGAGAAAGAGTTATGCAGAAGTACTCAAAGGAAGGAATCGTGGTTAGCAAGAATCAAATAAAAATGAGTATAATAGAGATACATCTTCAAGAAGACCTTCCACATTCAAGTAGCAAATAATCTTCAATCGTGATGAAGGAATCAACAGAGTAGAAGATCGTGATCATCCAAGGAAGGAATTCAGAAGGACAACACCACAAATAATATCATTCACTACCACGTATGTAAGTTTATTTTATGGTCATTGTTTTATTTTTACTAACTTTGAACACAAAATTGTAAATTCCAGGGCTTATGAGAGAAATGTTCAAGAAAGAAATGATTATGTGGCTCCACATAACATTCAATGTTACAAATGCCACAATTATGGTCACATAGCTTAGAATAATAGAAGCATGATAGAGCCCGCCATGAAATAAAACATCAATGTTAGATACATGAAGGTTTGGAGAAGAAAAGAAAGACAAGACGAGCAGGTGAATAAAGAACAAGTCCCGGAGATTGCAGGATTTGCAGTAATCCGAGAAAGAAAAGAAGAGTAGGTGAATAAAGAATAGGCCCAAGAGATTGTACTCTTAGTAATTATAGTGCACTATCATAATGAATCCATAGGAAAAAGGAAGAAGTTAGAGTTCAGAGAGATGATGAGTCTACAAACGAAGAGGAATATTAATCTGCATTAGGGTGGATTCCTCCATTGTTCTGAGACATCCATATTGGATACTCCAAGTAAATATGAATGTTGAATAGGGGGAGTCTATGTAGTAGCTACTACAGATAAAATAACCATCCTTCGAGCAATTTGAAGTGTTTTCAAAGAAGAATTCAGATCAATCAAATAGAAGAAGTACAAAGTGACATATTGATCGAGTGAGAAGCAATGTTCCCAAACAGATATCAGATGAATATCATTGACACACTTTCTAGGAAGGGATATATTCATTACAAGTTCAAGGATGTATTTTATATCAATGGACATATTTGATTCAGTTTGAGAAACAAGAATATGTGATGATCAATTGCAACAAAGAAGCATTCATAATAATATAGTGACAGATGGTCAACATTGTGAACAATTGAGTAGCAGAGTTATGGATAGATTATGACATATCCAAACAGAGATGGATTTATGAGATCATTGTTAGGTCTAGATAGATATATGATAGAGCATAAAGGAACTAGGAAAGAGAAACCTTTAATAGAAGCTATATCATCAAAGGGACATTGTTGAACAGTATGTTCATTGATGTCTAAACACTGAACATGAGAGACCATGAATATTTGAAGTCAAAAAATTTTGAATGTTTTTTATATATGTCATAGAATTACAAGAGGAAGTCCCAATGGAAAAGAAGCATCATAAGAAAGGAAAGGAAGAGTATGCAAAAAGTCTCATATTGTTCTACATCTTGCAGAGAAGTCAAGGGTAGAAAAATCATCAGAGAAAGAGATTGGTAAATAAAGTTTAGAAGCATGCGGAAAGGGGGAGACATACCAACATGGTGATTTATCATTTTTCCCTGATTTAAAAGGGAGAGAAAGAGAAAGATAAGAAGAGAAAGATTCAAGCGCATGAATTCAGAGAAGGATTGTTCAGAAATGGTATACTTTCAGGGGGAGTCATTCTTTGTTATGGATATAAAAAAGAGCAGAGGAATGTAGAAAGAAACATGAGGACATAAACATGTGAAGAGAAAGAACAGATGCATGAAGATAGGGGGAGAAGCCCCAAGGACAAATACCATTTTCCATTGATGTCAAAGGGGGAGAGAAACATTGATGAAGAGAAATGGTCACAGGGGGAGCTTGAGTGTTGGAGTATGAGTGTTTCCATCAATGTTGGTGTTGCCATCAATGCCAAAGGGGGATATTGTTGGAAAATTGGTTGTCATTGATGTAAAGCCTTGGAACATTTGAGATACCTCAGAGTTTTGATCAATATTTATGGTAAGTTAGTTATCGTTGATGTCAACAAGAGTGGATAACGTTAACAAGTGTGATGGGTGCATTTGAAGAAGTCTACAAGAAKCCCCAGAGGTTTAGTTGTGGAACCTGAATTTGATCGAAGAATAATGACATGAATGACAATGTAAATGCATGTATTACATTAATATATAGATAGTATGTGTCATGTCATTTTTGGTGATAGGTGATACGCCACGTGGTTCCTCACAGTTAGGGAGATATTCCCTCACGAAGTTGGAAGCCCTGAATAATGGTTAAGAAGACCCTAATTGGTTACAAGTCATTAATGAAAGGGTAAAGTGGTTGTGACAAGAAAATTCAATAATCCCTAAGATTAATAAGAGAATTTACTAAGAAAAAGTATAAATACATCTCAAGGAGTCTCTCATAAGAACATACACACATTCATTGAATATCTATCTTATGACAATATTTTGGTCTATTGATGAATCTGAGGTCGATTATGAGGGAACGGAAAAAGTGAGAAGGAAGAGTGAAAGTTTCAGAGCTACAGAGAGCTAGGGTTTTTTCATAACCCTAATTAAGTAGACCCTCACAGGTCAGATTGAGGGTGTCATGTGAGGCATCCCATGGGTTTTCTAGGGCTCGTCACACGAGGCCCTGATAGACAACGGGTCTTTGTCCCACAAGGACAAGACAAAATTGAGGAGAAATTCTAGTGCCAGGTTTTTAATACCCAGGTTGGTCCACTTATCTGTGATTTGATATAACAAAGTGTCTACAGGTTACAGGTATGCTTATGTGCTTGATTTGAGAGTTACAGGTTATGGTTATGTTACATGCTTGATGTATAGTTGGTATATTGTTGAGACATTGGCACGTGATTGAGGAACACCTTAGATGCATGGTGTTGGCACTTGAATGAAGTAGATTTATGGATGATGTTGGTACATCGTTGAGGTAACTCTTGTGTTGTTATGGTACATGCTTGAGGCATGTCATGGTAATTATTATGCATGGTACATTTTTTTGATGATATGATACACTGTTAGAAACACATTCTTGGCTATCTTGGTATATGGTTTGGTATGGTTATGGTTCATTGTTAGAGACATATCTTTGTGATGTTGGTACATGGTTGAGGCACACACTTGGTATATTATAGCACATGTATGGGATACATCTCTTCGTGATGTTGGTACTTGGTTGAGGTACACCATTGATAGTACTTGCTTGGTATATCTTATGATACATGGTGTATGGGATGATTGAGACATATCATGAGTGATATGGTATATGGTTGAGGAACATCTCATGGTACATGATTTATGGTACATGTTGGTACATGGTTGATGATATGGTACATGTTTGATGCATGAGATGGTACATGTTTGATACATGTTTGATGTGTGTGATATGGTACATGGTTGATAGATGGTATGGTATAGGTTGATGTACATGGTATAGTTTTGTCACATTGTATGGTACAGGTTTTGGTACATCTTTGAGACACATATATTGTATGGTATGTTGGTGATATTGGCACATGCTTAGTAAATATTTGTCACATGACTAGAGACATGTTTTTGTGATGTTTGAACATCTGGTTGAGAGGTGTTCTTGGTGATCGAGGATCCAATTTTCTATCAATGAGAGTGATAGGTTGGTGACAGTGATAGGTTGGATACAATGATAGGTTGACAATGGCAGGTTGGTGTGATAGGTTGGATACAGTGATAAGTTGACAATGGCAATAATTTTGGTAGTGACAGTTTTGGATACACTTATATTTTAGGGTGATAGGATGGGGCAAGGAAAGGGGGTTATAGCCTCCTTTTGATTGGAGCTAGAGAATCAAGGAGTTGGATATACCTTTGGGTTGGAGCCTATAAATTAGGGGGTCATAGCCTCCTTTTGGTTGGATCTAGATAACTCAAGGAGTTAGAGCTAACTTCAAGTTGGATCCTATAAACTAGGGGGTTGGAGCCTCCTTCTAGTTGTAATTGGTAAATCAAGGAGTTGTATCTTCCTTCAAGTTGGAGCCTGTAAATAGGGGGTTGGTGCCTCCTTCAAATTGTAGTTATAGAATTTGGAATTTTGTGCTTCCAATGAATGTATTATTGACAATATATAAGAAATCATTATGTGGTTTTCTCCCTTTTGGGTTTCCACGTAAATTATGGTGTACTGGGTATTTGAGTATGTTTATATGCTCATGATATATTGAATGAAATAATAGATGATACA
>JASDQU010190496.1:16074-26353 GCA_032191745.1 Picea mariana
GGATATATATATATATATATATATATATATATATATATATATATATATATATGATGGAGGAACACGATATGTTGAAAATTAAACAAAGAGTTGTTAGGGGGTCTCCACCTATTAGTTAATATTTATTTTACCCTTATCATTATTTATTAATATTTAATTATGATTTTTCCCTATTTAAACAAAATTATTTAATAACTTAACTAAAGGGTAGTTAGAACTACTCAAACTACATTTTGAGAGATAAAAGAAGAATTCAAGGGACAAGCAAAGAGAGAGGAGATAGAGACAAAACTATGATAAGGGTTTCTCTTGCTCTAGAATGAGATTGCATTACTACTTCATCCATTTCTAAAATATTTAAAGGCTAAAGACTTATTATTGATAGCAAGGTCTTATTGAAGGTAATAATAGGGAGGACCAAGAAGAATTTATTATTTATATGATCATAAGGTTGATCATCTGTTTCTAATAGTTTGTGAATTCTCGTTGGATTTCTAAATTGGTTTTTAGCTAATTAGGAATTTTATGTAGAGTCAAAGTAGTGGAAAATTGTGGCTTGTTGATCCATTTATATTCTAGTCTTGGTTTTACTTAGGAGACACCAATCATCTATGTGATGGTGTAACCTTTGAATTATAATAATTTTTTTGGTCCTTACCCATTCTAGGTATGAAAGAACGTATTTGGTAGTGTCCCAGAATTGAATGAATAAAATCACTTGAAAGAATGCATTTGGTAGTGTTCCATAATTTTCTTGGTCCTTACCCATTCTGGGTATGAAAGAATGTATTTGGTAGTGTTCCAGAATTGAATGAATAAAATCACTTGTTGGTTTTGAGGTCTCATTTTGGATTATATGTATGATCTTATTTCACTTTTTTCTATTTTCATAACTATTCATCAAACTCTTTATATTTATGATATATTTCATTTATTTTTCTATATCATAAATTAATATAAATGACAACATTAATCTCAAGAGAATATTTTTTGAAGGTTAATTGATAATTTTGCAAAAGGGCTATAAACATAGGGTAACAATCATGACTATCTTTCCTTAGCATGGAAAGATTCAAAAATGTTGGTATTAGGATGAATATTCCTTTTCATCAAAAGAACCTACAGATAAATTTTAAATACATGTACCCAATGATCTCTTCTCCTTCTCCTCAAAATTTTGTGGTCTGAAACATCCCAGAAAATAAGTTATAGTAAAAATGTTGAATTGACCTGAAATTGATTTCACAGCTCTCCACTTTTGGAATGATATTCAATCTTTGCACATCAACTTCTTCAAATGTTATTACATTTTTCACACACACACTTTATCTCAATACTTTATCCGTTTACACTTTATCATAATCCTTCATGAAGGGACATGTTAATTCAAAATCTCATGGAACCCATTAATTATATAATTCGCTTTTTTTATTTCACTTTTCCAAATACTATGGGAAAATACATGGGAAAATGTTGGGTTTCTATATTCTTTGCAGTGAAAGTTGAGATGGATTGAATGACAATCAAAGTCTAAGGTTGAGCTGGTTTGATTAGGTAAAAATAAAGTCAAGGTGGATTGACAACAAGTCGAAGGTTGAGGTTAGTTAACCGGGTAAAGTCGAAGTCGAAGGTTGAGGTGGTTTGACATGGTAAATACATCAACAACAAGTCAAAGAGTTTAGCCAACAAGAGGTCGACAGGAAGGCATGTTGTGACTAACTGAAGTGAAGTATGATTGGTATTCAATGGTAATCCAACTTGGTAGTTGACTGTAACAGAATCCAAAGATTCATGGGATTTGTATCCAATGATCTGTATGGATATGTAACTATTTTTGGGTGCCTTTTCTTTAGGGTTTTTCCTGTTGTAAATCCTATAAATAAGGCGTGTTGTAAGGTTGTAAAAATTAATTAATGAATATTGAATATTTATATGATGAATGGCTAATATGCAAGAGTCTATAATTTAGAGTTTGTTGGTCATGTAGATGTAAGACGAATTGGCTACAGGGTTGTTCTTGTGTAAGAAATAGGGTATAATGTTGATTGTGTCTTATGTGTGGACCAAGGTTAGACATGTAAACTTGTATTCTGAATCAATAAGAAAACAAGGAGAAGAATGCTCAAGGAATGTTGGTTTTCCTGATTTGTGTTTCCAGGGTAAAATATATGTGTACTATGTGCTTGTTGTGTCATTTACTTTCTTGATTAAATATTTCTCACTCTCTTCTGTTAGGTTTATCATGGAAGTGTGCCTCATTTCTTAACATGTGGTATCAGAACTTGTTTTAACAACCTTGGATCTGAGATAAACTCTAGTTTAGTACAATTCGTAAGTTAGAAATAATTAAATATTTTGTTAAATAATGGCAAGCAACTCGAGAATAGAGATAAAAAATTCAATGGCTAGAATTTTGATCTTTGGAAGCTTAAAATTGAAGATCTCCTTGTAGATTGAAAACAATGAACATCAATCTGTTAAGGTACCATGTCGTAAATTATGTTGATGAAAGAATGGGAGAAACTTGAGAGAACAAAAAGGAGTATGAATCAACATTCTCTTTCAGATTCAATACTACTGAATGTCTGAAGTGAATATTTGGCCAAGAAATTGTGGGACAAGTTGGGGAGCTTGTACCAGTCGAAACCTCCGGTAAATAAGTTGTTCCCTAGAAAGAAATTGTATCTTCCAAGGATGAGTGATGGAATATATTTGAATGAGCATTTAAATGTGTTTAATACCATTATAATATAGATATCTTTTGTGGATATTAAAATAATTGAGGAGGATAAATGTATAATCCTATTATGTTCTTTTCCAGACTCTTGGGATATCTTAGTCATGGCTATAGGGAGTAATACAACCATGTTATCACTAGAAGACATGGTTGCATCTCTACTGTCAGAAGAAATAAGAAGAAGAACATGGAAGGATAGACCAAAGATGTTTTAGTAGTCAGAGGTCCACCGATTGACAGAGATAAAGGAAAATTCTCTAGTAGAAAGTCTAATTCTAAGGGTACATATGAATCCATGGTTCAGTCGACAAGAAGATGCTAGAAATGCGGTAAAGCTAGGCATTACAAAAAGGATGAAAAGTCAAAGGTGATGAAATTTAGTACAAGATCTGATGAGAAGAAGTCGACTGAGAGAAATACGACTCTAGATAAAGGAGGCGATATGTAACTGGTGTTGATCAGTACACAGTCAAATCAAGATGTTTGGTTGATCGAATCAAGAGAATCTTATCATATGAAACCACATAGAGAATTATTATGTGAATATGAATGATATGAAGGAGGAGAATTGTTCTTGGGGGACAACTCGACAACCAAATTTGTTAGATGAGGAAGAGTTCGAATGATACTATAGGATGGTCGGAGTAGAACCCTTCCAGGTGTTCTACACATTCTGGGTTTGGAAAGAAACCAGATATCTGTAAGTAAGATGAGTGGTTGTTGTGTTCACACTCTATTTCATAAGGATTCGTGCAATATGGTTAGAGGTGCAATGATCTTAACGAAAGGAGTTTGGATTTGAACCCTATACAAGTTGCTAGGGAGTGTTGATTCGACTTGATGCAACAAAATCATTGTTATTGAAGTTGACTTGACTTCGACTTGATGCAACAAAATCATTGTTATTGAAGTTGACTTGACCTCGACTCAATTAAAGATAATTCAATTCAAGAAGACTCGAAAAGTCATCATAAAATTGACCCAACCATGTTATGGCACGGGAGGATGGGACACATTGGAGAAAAAGGACTTAGAGCTATTCATAATAAAGGTATGGTCAAAGAATTTCCTAAATGTAATTTAGAAGTCAAATTTTTTGAACATTGTATATATGAAAAACATAGTCAGGTGAGGTTCCCATATGGACTGACAAGGGAAAACTAGATTCTAGAGTTGGTTCACAGTGATGTGTTTGGCCCTGTTACAGTTCCTTCACTTGGTGAATCCATGTATTATGTCTCCTTCATAGATTAATTTTCTAGGAATAAATGGATCTATTTCTCGAGGAAGAAATCAGATATTTTTGAGAAATTAAAAGTGTTTAAATATCTTGTATAAAACTAGATAGATAAGAATATTATGGTGTTAAGAACTGACAACAGTGGTGAATTCTGTGGAAAATAATTTGATCTGTTCTGCAAGAAGTGTGGTGTAGCACACCAAAATACCACACCATATACCCCACAATAAAATGGATTTTCCTAGAGAATGAACAAAAAGTTGATGGACAAAGAAATGAGCATTCTCAGTGGTGCTAGGATCGCACAAGAATTTGGGTGGAGGCAGTCGACACTGCAAAATATCTATTAAATATGTCTCCTTCGTTGGTGCTAGTTGACATGACTCCAAATGAGGTATGTGTAATGATTGCAAATATGTGAGACATTATCCAGGACACAAACCTGAGAGAGAGCCCCTGAGAGGAGTGTGTGGTTCCTATCTGAGACAAAGTTGGAACGTAGAGATCGCCTCCTCCTTACAGAGAGTTGAGAATAACTCTAGATGATTCTCCTATGTAACGTAGTGAGAAAGGAGATCTGTAGAGTTGGACGTGCATGTGGCTGAGCACAATGTGAACGTGTGAAATCCTAAAGTGTTGGGTGCATCGTCATGAGACAGACATGAAGATGATGTATTATCCTCCTCTAATCAGAGAGTTGATGAGAAACTCCATATGAATCTCCTATGTAATGCAGTGGGAAAGAAGATCTGTTGAGGGGACATGCCTGTGGATGAGCACATGTGAACATGATCCTAATCGCTGAGAAATAGTGAAGAAGTGGTTCTTCTGTGTAATGCAATGAGCCAGAGATATGGACATCCCTATGGATGTGCCCCTAGTGGTTTAGCACTAGTGGGTGTATGAGATCCATTGCTATATTTTTCAAGATTCAAACCTACATGTAACCCTAATTGTAATGTAAAGGGTATATGTTAGCCCCACCTTAATGTAATTGATAATTAATGTAAAAGATAATTAATATGGTTAATATTAATTATATTATGAGATAGAGAGGTCGACCCTATTGTGCCATTAGACACTTTTGATGACAGTTCAAGTCTAATATAAGTAAAGGTAAATTTTCCATTGAGGAATCATATCTTTTGCTTGAGTTTGGAAATTTCAACAAGTACATATTCTTGGGAAAAGTGTGCACCTCTATTGGGCTCTAGTATTCTAGGGTTTGTAAGTACCCTCTTGTGTGATAGGTTTTCTTGGTGGTGACGGTCTTTCTCTTGAAGAATATAGAAAATGATTTGATTGGGTTTTATTCCCTTGTTGAGAAGGGTTTCCCAGGATACTTCTTGTGTACTTGTGCATGGTGTTTCTTCTTATGATCTTGGTTGTTGCAACATTATTGGTTATGGTTAAGTTAAATTCTAAAATGGAATGAAGTTCATGCTTAACCTTCTATATTGAAAAATCAACATGGTATTAGAGCATAGTTCTTGAAGAACCCATTGCAAAAGAATCTACCAATCTCCTCTCCTTTTTGCAGAACCGTACGACCTTCCTAGGGTTTCCAGAAAATCCATACGACCCTCCTTTGTGAAGTGTTTCAGCCATTAATACTTGAATTTTGGGGCCAATTTTGGCATAGGAAAGTATGTCCTTCTACAACACACCTCCAGATACTCTCAAAGTAAAATTCCAAGCATTTTGAAATTTTGGACCTAGGGTTTCTATGGTTTCCCTAATTTCTACAAAAATTTTAGAATTAGGGTTTCTACAACTCATTGAAGGAGCTCTTCATCTCACTAGTGTTATCATATATTTCAAAGGCTTATTGTTGGCATTCATAAGTCCAACAAAACCTAAAAGTGCTAGCCTATCCTAGTCATTAGGTTTTCTAGCCTAGTTGACAAGAGTTTGTGAAGAATATAAAATTATGATGAACATAAATATGATGAAAGATAAACATGATGGATCAAGTAACTTCAAGTTCCTAGAAAACAAGACTTTAGAGGAAGGATTGGATTATTGTGGGTGCTAAAAAAAGGTGACACTATTACTACCCTCTTCATGAATATGTCAAGAGGACAAAGATCAACCAAGTGCCATTGGAGAAATCAGATCAGCACCCTTAGGTATGCACTTGTATATATATTATTTGTATCATTGTCATAAGGGAAATTGTAGGAGGAAGGAACCATTTTTTCTAATGTCATGGATCCATAGGGATCTCAGTGCATTCAAAGGAACAACACACTGGAAGTGAAGACTCCAGGTTTGATTATTGTAATTGTCATTCCTCTAACATATATTTCTAAAGTTTGTTACATTACAATTAGGTGTTGTAGTTGTGACAACAATCCTTAAATTGTTTTGATTCTATAGATGTACTCATTATTCTCATTTAGGAGATATTCTTTTTTTGGTTCCTCTTGTTTTCTTGTTCCAGAAAGGTTAAGAACAAAGGAATATGCTTATCCTTCAGAGAGAGTCACTTGACTTAAAGGGAGTCAAAATTATTTGAGAAAGAGGAAGAATAGAACCATCATCGAGACAACCAATGAAATAATGGATGATGGATGATCAGAATATTTCTATGATTCCATGGGCAGAAGCATGCGTGACACAATATATGTTCAGAACAAGAGTCTTCACCAGACTTTGAAAAACATAAACTCCCAAAGAAACCCTCACTAGAGTGAAGCCTAAAATTGAACACTTCAGGATATTTGGGTGCCTAGTGTATTTTCATGTACCCAAAGAGAAGAAGTCCAAGATAGACCCTTTAGAGAGAAAGGATACATTTATGGGATAAAAAGTGAATCTTCGAAGATATTCCAGATCCACATCCCTGGTTAGAGAAATATTGAGACAAGAAGAGATGTTGTCCTTGAAAAAGATATATCCTTTCAAAGATCCAAATAATATCATATGGAGATTGACAGTGAAGCAATACCTTAAACCCCTTCAACATTTCAAAGGGAGACAAACATTATTCTAGCTGATCTAGTTTCTCCAGTTGATATGTCCAGAGATATTGCAGTAGGGCATAAAAGGCATGCCTAGGATCACTTTGCAGGAGGTAGAGGAACATACAATCCCCTCAAGGCACATCCCAAGAAATCAAAAGAGATTTTAGAGTTATCCTTCAGTGATGATCCACTTCATTGATTTTCAGCCTCCTTGTCTTGTAGAAGAAACAAGAAAACAGGTATGGAAAGATGCCATAACAAAATAATACCAGTATATCTTAAAATAATGATGTATAAGATATTTGTTCAGAGGCCTGAAGGGAAGCCTGTGGTAACTTCCAAGTAGATATATAATATCAAATATGCAGTTGATGGAAGTGTCAATAAATACAAAGCGAAATCTATAGCCAAAGGATTCTCACAAACAAAGGGAGTTGTCTATGATGAGACACTTGATCTATTAATACCGATACACTTACATCCGTATTACCATCCATGAGTTGGAAACTATATCATATGGATGGATTCTTGATGATTTTGGGTTTCAAAAAAAGTATTCCTCATCCAAACCTATATTATTACAGTGTTGGTGATGAGAGCCTGATTTGATGACTTATTCAAAAAGACTTGTTGTTGGATACAAGTAAGCTTTGAATTTTGATTTCAAGATGAAGGATATGAGTATGATGCACTAGTTCTTAGGAAAAGAAGTAAGATAGAGGACCAATAAGATTTTCAAGGAAAATATATACAGTGGGAATATTAAAGAAGTTCAGTATGAAAGAATGCAAATCCATGGTGATGAATTTGAATAAAATGAATGATGATGATTCAGATGAGATTGATCTGTAGCTAATTGAATCACTGATGTATCTGGTTAACACCAGACCTAATTCATGTTATGCAGTGAATATGCTTAGTCAATGCATGAGCCAACTAAGAAAGATTCATAGGATAACAGTAAAGAATGTATTGGGATACAGACGAGGCACAGTTAGATATGGCCTAAGATATGCCTCCAATTGTGGAAATGAGATTGTGGGGATATGCCTATAAAAATTGAGCAAAGATTTCAGTTGACCAGAAGAGCAAATTCGGTTGTTGTCTTACAGTGAATATTCCCATGATTTCCTGATGCAACAGGAAACAAAACTCTGTGGCCTTGAGTACCACAGACGCAGAGTATGTAGCATCGAGTCTGCGAAGCAATATGGCCTCACAAGATTCTAAAATATTTACTTGATAATGAGATGGATCCTATGATGATAACTAGATCTTTTTGTAAATATCTTCGATGTTAATGTTTAAGCCATTATTATAGATGTTTGCATTCATTAGATAACAATAGCATAATCCAAGATCACTGAAAAATACACAATCACAAGAGACACAGCATTTATCCTGGGAAACCCTCTAGGGGAAGAAAACCTAGCAAAACTTCCTTAATATAGATAGCCAATACAATGCCAAGAGATCTCTTATGCTAATATAGAAAGTCCTCTCCTAGATATGTGCCACTCTCTCTCTCCTTTGTCGGTAACAGATCAGAACTTTTCTCTCAAACTAAGCAAGTGAGTTGTGTCTAAGTGAGGCGCTAGCCTCCTTTATTTATACAAGTCTGGCACATGTGAAGTTTCTCTTCACTGGCAAGGCCGACTTCTCAAACTGGGTGGGTAAACCCACCTTTATTATATTTTTGGGTCTTTTTAATAACTGTTGGGGCCAACTTCTTATTCTTCCTATTACAATTGTCTTTTGACCAATCCGCAAAAGGGGATTTGGTCCTTTTACAATAACCGACATGATCAATCCACAATGGGGATTGATCCTATGAATAATATATCAATAATAATAAGAATACTCTTTGCAGTTACATTATTTCAACACTCCCCATTAACAAGAAGGGTATTCTTCAGCGGCATCATCTGAGAGAGAGAGGACAACATCATAAATAGCATCAAGTGGGAGGAAAGCATCATCAATATCATCTTAGCTGGTGTATCTATAAATCATCAGAATTTTTCTTGATCGGCAGCATCATCATTCTCAAAGGAATTCCATCATCATATGCATCAATATGTATTAGTATATAAAAACTGATACATCATCATCATCACAGCACAAGGCTGACTCAGCATAATACAAGACTAGATTTATGTCACGGTTGTCAAGATGGAAGCTCAGTACTTGTCTCATCTCATTGTCTTGCTTTACGTCACAACACTCAAGCTGGAAGCAAGATACTCGTCCTTCTTTACGTCACAACCATCAGATTGGAAGTAGGATACTAGACTGGATTTATGTCACAGCTATCCAGCCGGAAGCTCAGTGCTAGTCTCATCATATCATCTTGATTTACATCTAACAACTCAGTCAGAAGAAAGGAACATCTCATCTTGCTTTATGTCTGACAACTGGGTCAGAAGTAAGGAACATATATCATCTTGCTTTATGTTTGACAACTCAGTTAGAAGCAAGGAACACATATCATCTTTCTTTACGTCTGACAACTAGCTCAGAAGCAAGGAACATCTCATCTTGATTTACATTTGACAACTCGGTCAGAAGCAAGGAACACATCTCATCTTGCTTTACATCTGAAAACTAGGTCAGAAGCAAGGAACATCTCATATTGCTTTACATCTGACAACTCGGTCAGAAGCAAGGAACACATCTCATCTTGCTTTACATCTGACAACTGGGTCAGAAGCAAGGAACATCTCATCTTGCTTTACTTCTGACAGCTAGGTCAGAAGCAAGGAACGACTCATCTTGCTTTATGTCTGACAGCTAGGTCAGAAGAAAGGAACATCACATCTACTCTGCCTTTCAAGGAAGGTCCTTTCAGACTATGCCAAGCATATCTCAAAAGTACTCAAACTTTACACGAGATAGAGGCTTGGTCAACACGTCAGCAACCTATTCATCTGTGCTAATGTATTGGAGCTTTAAGGCTCCTCTCTGTACCATGTCGTGGATGTAATGATAACGGATCTCTATGTGCTTCGACCTATTGTGGAATACAGGATTCTCTATCATCTTTATGCAGCTTTGTTTGTCACATAGAATCATGGTTGCTCTCATCTCTAAGTCAAATAGGTCGGTCAACAACTTTCGAAGCCATATAGCTTCACAGCTAGCAGAACATGTAGCAATGTATTCCACTTCCACTGTGCTGAGAGAAATACTAGATTGCTTCCTACTCTACCACAAGATCATAGCTGATCCCAAACTGAAACAACATCCTGAAGTGCTTTTCCTGTCAGAAACACTTCCTGCCCAATCTGCATCAGTATATCCACTCAATGTGAAATTATGATCTCCATCATAGCTGAG